>JAQFVV010006348.1:600000-760000 GCA_028023455.1 Epiperipatus broadwayi
ATAAAAGATGTTCAATTTAAAGATTAAAATTTAAAAGTTGGAAACAAGTTAATAGCTTTATGGGGGAGATCAGAAATATAATATAAAAATCCCCAAATTTTAGCACTCAAAACTCTCTCTTATAAAGTTAAATAATTGCTGCTGGGAGCTATGCCCATTTTAAAATTAATGTGAGTGGCTAGAAAGACCCCAACTTTGCCATCTTCTTTTGAAAGAAAAGTGACCTTCCACCCACTGTAAATCATCAACATCACTGTGGAATTGGAGACCAGTACCAACAGTTGCCAAAAAAGACACCAAGGAGACAACCTATTCGAGAATAGTCAGTGCCTAGTCAAATGCCAGACAACTCAACCTAGAAGATGATTGGTAATATTTCTTCTTTGCAGAGCTCTATCAATCTCTATAAAATTTTTTAATAAATTCTTAAGCTAGCTATCTGTAACAAACTTTCATTAATTATTAGTTCTTGGTTAATTAAATTCTTGTAAAATAAAGTCTCTAAGTGTAAATATAATTGTAACCATCTTGCCTGAAACTATAAATATAAAAGTAATTTTAATGTAAATTCTTCTTTAAATGTAATAACTGAATTAGTTATTATTTAACTTTTATAAGTTGTGGCCATGCCGATTTCTATTTTGATTATTTTATTTTAATTGATATGTTATGATATGCCATAATTTCTAGGCAGAGATAAGTAACTTAGTAAACTTTTGAGAGAGACAATTAAAGGATCTCCAGAAGAATATTTATTTGCTGTATTTAGCAAACATAAATCTCTGTTTTGGAATCTGTTTTTATATATAACAACAGATCACTGCATGCTTGTTATTGATGTATGTTTATTTAAGCTATTACGTATTAGCTTGTCAATAAGGTTTGCAAAGTATTAATATATATTAGTTAGATAATGGCAGAGATGATACCTAAAAGCATATTAGTAATTATTAATTAAACCCTGAAATATACTTTTCTCCTCCCTAGTTTATTATATGAAATATACAAATTCAATATTCTAAACTAGACTGCCATTAATGAGCTCCTCTTAGCATGATTAAGGTATGCTCATTTAAGAACTGTGTCAAGGTAGTTTTGCTGAATGAAACTATAGAATTTAGCACATTTAAATTGGTCTTTAATATTGTATTACTTTATAAGCATTACGAATGTGTTTTTACTAAACACTATACATGTATTTACACCTTGAAACTCTTTCTTTGTTAAAATGGACTTATGGTGATATGCCACACATTATTCTGTTTGGACAGCCATACTTAAAACTGGAACACAAGGGTCCAGAAACCTTTTTTAAAGTTGCTCCAACACCTCAAACTAATGTTCCATATTATGCTAGCAAGTCATATGGTTCAATGGAACAGAGTACTAGGTACTATTTTAGCATCACAGTTTCAGAAGCTTCGATACAGCAACCAGTTCACCCCACCTTATTATTAAATTTCAGCATTAGTCTGAAGATAGAATCTGGTTCACTTAGTGAATCTGTATATAGCGCGTGTTCATTTCTCATAGTTAATATATTAGCATGAATAAATTAACATTTTATCATATGTCATCTCTGTAATATTTAGGTTCTCATTAACAAGCCTAGGAATAGTTGGTATAACATGTATATATGTAGGCATGAATATGAATCGCAGATGATAAACTATAATAATAATATGTATAAAGTGCATTTTTAAAGGTGACACTCCTGTAATCTAAATTATTGACACCTGTGTGTGTAAAACCTAACCAATGCACATCTGCTTGTTATTATATTACTTAATTTGTTTATTTTATATATATTAAATATATTAAAATTATAAAATACTGTTTAATGTTATTTCTCACAGTCCACCTCAAATCACTCCAAATCCATCGAAATTAATATTAATTTATTGATATATATATATATATATGCATTAGTTTATTTAGCCATAAGTGTTTGTTTAATTAATAATGTAAATAATTTATCAGTCATTCCCCAAGTCTCATGTTCCACTCTTTTCTATGCGAGCTCGTGAATTAAGTTGAGACTGAGTGTAATCTCATATATATCATCCATAGGATATTAAATCATGAAGCCCTGGTAAAAAAGTTTAAGTGTGGTCAGATCCGAGGTCTCAACCCTTCATTTGGTATGAGCTTTAATATAATTTGCCAGAACTCTGGATTTTGTTGTGTTAATGTACAAATATGACCATTACAATTATAATTCTATTTCCTATTGAGGGTGTATACAAATCAATTGAGAATATGATGTAATCTGTTTGTTCAAATAATTACTCAGGCTTATATATGATCCACTGCAAATTTTAGCTTTAAGTAGACTGAGTAGGTAAGGTTGAATTATATTATACCAAGTCAACAGTTGATAAATTTTTCTACAACTCTCTGACATTAAAAAGCATTGGTTTACATTCTTATACGCAACCCCACTCAATGTATATATTGAACAACAGAAACAAGAAATAAATATAATAACCAGAAGTTAACATGTAACAAGTTGGCATTGTGTCCAGTAGCTAAGAAGGATTTGATGTAATTTAAGAATATTGCATATTGGCAGTTTTGTACTGCTTCTTATCATGAGCCCAGGTTCCATAAATAATAATATTTTCTTCACATTGTTATTTTGAAGGCAATGTGTACATGACATACTTACCCTTCTGTTTGATTTGGAAATTATTTGGCTCAATTCTTCAAACTCCAATGGCTCTTTTTACTTTCTTACATTGTTCACATTGAAATTTAAAGTGTCAGCTTTGCTTTCATCTACTTACAGGTCAGATATCTTTGCATTCTTTTTTATCTTGGGATTGATCTGATTTTTGTTTGATTTGAATATTGCTGATTTCAACAGGTATATGGGTGCTAGGGGTGGATTATTTATGGAACCATTTTATTTGTGATATTGAGATACTCCTTATTGGTTATTGAGAAATAATTAGTAGGATTATGAATATTGCTTATTTTTGCTTTAGTGATTACATTTTGTGCTTGTATTACACATAGTTGTGCAGTGGTGGATATCTGATTGTAATGTGAGCAGAGTAGTTTAGACAGTTACTAATGAGGTGTACTCATTCTTTGCAGTGGAAACCAAGTGGTTTTAGTCCATGTATTAATAAAGCATTTCTTTTTAATAAAGCATTTGTGAAGAGATGTCTCCTTTATTAATATTTTTTGCAGTCACTTTGAAATAAGAGCTGTTACCATAGACTGGAATGAGGAGTTATTAAGTAAACTGAATTGGATGTCAATTACTATTCCAAATGAATCCATTATTTTAATGAAACATTCTGTGTTGTAGTTGTGATAGGCATTTGTCACATCCTGTTAAATAGCCATCCCTATTCAAGTTTCTTGGTGCAAGATCATAGTCAACCAATGCTTACTCTACTACTTTAAAATTGTTTTTTTTTGCTCTCTTGCTTTAAATTCCAAGATCAGGTACCTGTAATTGAGGTATTCCATAATATGTGTGATTATAGTCATATTTATCTGGCTCAGTAAGTCAAGAAAGTAGCTCTTTATGAAATTTATAAAGTGAACAATATGTGTCTCTAACCACAAAAACTATTGATCAGTTATTGAAGATCCACTTGAATGAGAAAAAATAAATCTTTAAGACTGTGAAGTTTAATAACTTCATTTTTAAGCCATTTGTCATTTCCAATATTCTTTTGCATTTGGATTGTCTAAATTGGTAAAGAATAGATTAAGTTTAAAATATTGATGTCTGTGAATCAATGAACCTGAAGATGGAAATGGTTTTGTTTTTGTCATTGCTTTGAATTCTGAAGTTTTCTTTTAATCTAGACTCAAGATTTTCATTACATTGACATATAGATGCTTTCACTTATGTCATCCATGGAGGCATGCATTTTAATCTATTATATGTGCTTTTCCATCAGAATATTATTGGTGGATTAGAACTGTAATTTTTAATTTTCAATCATGTAGATTGATTTATTGTGGGTCTGTAAATAAATTAAAGCACATTTTCTGATAAGTAATATTTTTTATTTTGTAAGTTTATAATATACACAATGATTAAGAGTGATTGTCTTTTAGTTATTATTATTATTATTATTGATATTTTAGGATTCAAATTAACTTTGCTTAGAACTCTCTCATGTGGAAGGCTGATCAATTATTTATAAATTATTAGTAAACATGCTACAGAATAAGGGCCTCACACTTCTAATAAACTGGGGTCTTGGAGATAGTTGGTTCTGCTTGTGGAGTCAGACCCAGTATTAAATCAAACTGGATACAAATTCTTACTGAATTCATACTCAATTTAAACACACTTTTTGCATCTCGTGATACATTAATAAATTTATTTTAAAATTTATGAGATCTCAAGTGTATGTCATATTTACTTCAATGAGTTTTTCAATGATTAGTATCTTTTTTTACAATTTAAAATTTTTCTATATTCATTTCGGTCTTCATTTTTTATATTTTATTACATTATTTTGTTATTATAGAGTATCAGTGCTTCTAAGTCTCCATACTAATTTAGTATGGTTTAAATTTATTCAGTGCAAGTTTAATAGATTCAGTTTTATAATTTAGATTTTATGTATATCTTCAATGATCTTAGCAAAAGTACTGCTCTCTTTTGTAATCTCAATTTTTTAATCCAAGAAAGATGAACAAAGATGCATTTAATACAATAAAAGTGGTCTATATTCTTTTTTTAATGAAATATATTTTTAACTTATATATATATATATATGCATATTATGAAATATATTTTTAACTTATATATATATATATATGCATATTATGACAGTGAAATTTAGTAGTGAAGTGATTAATGCAGTGGTGCGACCCTTCAATGGATTGCAGAAAAATTGTTGGGGGTCGTGAAAATTTGGAGAAGTTCTCATGTTAGTTAATAAATTACAAAAACCTAAACACTATTAAAAAATACATGAAAACTTCTCAACTCATTATTGTGGGTCAATCACTTTTGTGTTAAACATGTCCTTCTTTATATTCCAATCTGTTTTTTATAAACAGCATATTATAATGGCACTTCAATTATATTACTCTCATTTTTTTTTTGTTCATTCTCAGAGTTTTGTTTTTTGTGATAGTATTCTCCTAATGTTATATGGTGGATTACTTTCTTGAATGTACCCATTTTCTAAATTAGGTTAAAAAGTGTAATTGCTACAAATCAACAGATCTACTAAAAACCAAGTATTATTATACATTTTTAGGTTAAAAAGTGTAATTGCTACAAATCAACAGATCTACTAAAAACCAAGTATTATTATACATTTTTAGTTTAATATACAATTTTTTCAAAGATTTTATATCAAATTGTATGTATGAAATGTAATATAAAGATATATATTTGTATGTAGTAAAACAACTTTTATTATTACTATTCTTATATGCTTATAATAGAATGGTAACAACATATAGTGAGTCATGTAAAATTTCAATCCGAGTATGGAGATCACAGGTGTAAAAAGGTTGTACACCACTGAGTTAGTGTATTATCTAGTAATTTTCAGTAATTCAGTCTCAAGTCTAGGCAAATTTTTGAAATTTTTTCCATAATTAATAATCTCTAAACAAAATCGTGATTTCTCAGCTGTTTCATAATCAACAATTGTTATCTAATATTGTTTAAAAATAAACACATCTAATATTGTTTGAAAATAAATATTTTTATGCATTTTTATCTAGAATACAGATCCCATGATAATTTAGAATTGGCACACCAATGTTGTTAAGCTGTAGTAAATAATAATACATAATATAAAATTAAAATAATGATGTGTTTATGATACTTAGGAATAAAACAATATTATTTCAAAATCAATGATTCCAGGCTTTTTCAAATTTTTAAATTTGTTGAAATTTTAAAAAATAAATTTACTGTGATAACATAGAAGAAAAAACAAATAACTCATTGCAATTACTTTATAAATTTATACATATTTACTAAATGTTTTTTTCTTTAACCTAAAACAGCTACAACATGGTTAAACAAACATACAGACTACAAGTAATATCTTATCTAATATCCCTTTTAAAAAAAGTATTTGTTTAATATAAATATCATTTCAAATTTGATTTTTTAAATTATAAACATTATTTACAATACATATTAAAATATGTGTATAAAGATATAAGTATAAAATTAAGAAAACTGTGAAATAAAATTTTTATTTAGTCGATTGATTTTTTATAATCAGTTATTATAATGAAATAAATTTGCTTTTTATTATTGTAGTCATTGGTTACAATAAATTTTATATTTGTCTTTAAAAAAGTAGAAAAAAAGTGGACATTTAAAAAAGGTAAAAAAGAATTGCCATCATATTGACTATAAGTGATATGGAGTATTACAGCTAAATAAAAAAAAGTAACCATGAAATTGATACTATGTAAGATTAATTCAAAATGTACATTTAAAAAAGATGAAAAAAAATTGCAGCCATTTTGATTACAAGTGGTATGAAGTACATATAAATAATAATAAAAAAAAAAGCTATGAAATTAATACTACATAAAATAAATTTAAAATAATTTGATTTTTGAAAAATAGAGACTAGGGAAATACTGAGATGGACACTTTTTCAATTTAAAAAATAATATAAAATTAGAGTGTTTGGAAATTAATAGTGTTACATGCAGCTAAAAATTAATTTTGTTTCTATGTGTATTGCTGGTTTAGCACAAAATACATATATTTGTGTTTGTTTATTTTTTTAACATGTGTCTGATCAAGTGTATCAGGAGTATAAGATAGCATGGATAGTTGAGTCATGTGAAAGTCTGAGTTCAAACCCCATCTATACTACATATTGGAGTGCAAGTATGAAAAAGCCTGCACTGTAGAAAAAATTCATGTAATAATTTATTATTGTAAAATGACAAGAAAATAATTTTGATATTTTGTTTGTGTAGAAGATTTTGCATAATAGGTTTTGCATAAATAGTATTTTACCATAGTTAGACTATTATTAATCTAAGAATCTTAGTTTAAACTTAACTTTCAATTCATAAAATCTTTGGAAAGAAATATTTAAATAAAATGAAAAAATATTTAAAAATAAAATTTATTGTATTAGGATAACTTAAATGTGACTTATTAATAAATATTACTTAAAAAGTAATTTAATAAAAAATGAAATAAATAAATTTAAATTCATTATATATATTAATTAGATTATGAAAAATGCATTATTCAATGAATTAGTAAAAGTTACATCATTTTAATGTATCAAAAGTGCTGGTAAAAAGAGAAATGCTTAAAAAATTTATTTACTTGTATTTGCATTGGTGGTGGAGTGGTCAGCACAGCTGCCTTTCAAGCAGTTGTCGCAGGTTCAATTCCCAGCTGATGCTTTGACACATGAAAAATATTATAAACAATAATGATTACCAATTCCTCTACAAGCTTTATGATAAATGCTTAGCCAGAGCCAGCACTTAAAATGTCTGTCTGAGGAGTGCCAAAGCACAAAACCATGGTCAGGGGTTTGGGGGGGGGGGTCCTGACAGAGATATTATAAGTGCTGGTTCTGGCTAAGCATTTATCATAAAGCTTGTAGAGGAATTGGCAATTCTCATTGTTTATAACTTACAAGCTTAAAAGATAGGGTCATGTGATCTATGACTTTTATTTTGACTATGAAAAATATTAGTCTTCTTTTTTAAAAAAAAAAAAAAATGAAGCAAATAAAAATATATTTAAATCCATTATATTTATTTGAAATTTGCCTTATTAAGTAGTAAAAATTTATTAAAAGTTTTTTTTTTTAATATGTCAAATGCGTTGACCAGGAAGCGAACCTGGGCCAGCTGCTTGGAAGGCAGCTATGCTAACCACGAGGCTACCAACGCTGGACAAATATACTAAAAGTCAAAGCTTCTTTTTACTCATTTTTTAAAAACTAGTCTAATGTAAAAAAAAAAAAATGATCATTTCATGAAAATTGTTTTCTGGTTACAATTTAAAGATAAATATTTAGCATAGAATTTCAAATATTTTGGCATTATAAATGAAAATCAACGATAGTAAATAAAAAAGAATTTACAATTGCAAATTTTTAAATTTCAACTGTGAGAATTGTGAATAAATATACATTTATAAATCTATGGATAAATTAAAATTCATCATTAAAATTATGTTAGATATTGCTGACTACGTCATATCATATTAACTGGCTGCAATAGTATACGCTGAGATAAAAATTGTAATTTATTTTTTTTGCAAATTAATTTTAATAGTCTAAAAATTATTAAATTTTTATTTCAGATATAAATAAATTAGCTAGGTAAAGACTTTAAATTCATTTACATATTATTATAAGTTCCAATTATTCATGGTATTTTTATCTTTTGCATACGCATATTTTTAACATTAAATACATATATTTAAAATCATTCTGCTAAATATTATATAAAAGATTAGTAAATCATCATTAAGAGTATATAAATATATTTGTAGATTAAGTCATGATACAATATGATAGATAAATAATGAACAAAGATGGATATTTTAAAGAAAGTTTGATGATCCAACTTACTATCGTGAAAATGTAAAAAAATAAAAAATACAATGTGGAATGAAAATATATATTTTTGGTATCGTATTGAATTTGTTCAATATGATACTGTAGTTTGTTTTGTTTTTTTCATATGTCATAGCATCGACCGGGAGGCGAACCCACAACCGTCTGCAATCAACTACTTGCTTGCAAGGCGACTGCGCTGACCTCTCGCTAACAACGCTTGACTACGATACCGTAGTTGCGTCATTAACATGTAGAAAATTGCGCGTGTGTGTGTGTGTGTGTATGGAGCGGGGGGGGGCGGGATATTTCATTAAAAACGACTATATTTTTTTAATTATTCTATCTAAATTTTAATTGGTAGAATAGCATAAATATTATATATATTTGTTTTAATTATTTTTTAGCTTTCATTATTTATTACCAAATTTATCTTTAATTATCGCTTTTATTATTAATGTTGGTCAGAAATACATATTAATTATTAATTATTGGTATGGGATAGAAGAGAAATCAATTTTGAGAGTTTGTCCCCCTTTTGAATACTTTCAACTGTTGTAATAGTAACATATACGAGCTGGTGTGCATATTTATTAATATAAATAATATTTAAAAAATATATTATTGCTTAAAAATATATATATGATATTAATTTATAATGAAGTTATCAATTTTGTTTATATTCTAAGTTAAGTTCATTATTAATTTACGTTTTTACCGTTAGAGGGCTTTGGTTTGTAGAGATACTTAAATAAGATTTTTTGGATATAATGCATTAACTATTCTTTTCATATGATAAAATACTGAAATAATAATAATGATGGCAAAGCAGTATATACTGCACAATCATTCTTTATTCAAAAAATATTTTAATAATTTAATGACTAACAATTTAGAAACTTCTCTAGTACTTGCATTTTTGTTTCTTTTAAATCTGAATTTTAAACCAGTGCAATTTACATAATAATGAAATATTATATACTATATACTGCGATACTGAGTAATGTATTTATAAAATCAAGATAATGCTTCATTTTATGCTAATAAAATTATGTTTACTTTATTATGGGAATTGATATTAATAAAGAATTGTTAATATCAAATTAAATTAAATATTTAACAAATATAAGGGGAAATTATAATCATTATTTTTTTTTTTTTAGCATCGGCCGGGAAACGAACCCGCAAACCCGGGACAACTGCTTGTAAGGCAGCTGTGCTGACCACTCGATCACCAACGCTTGACTAATCATTATTATTACTATTATAAAACTGTTCGGACCCCTCATCACCACCCACCCCCCTCAGCCCAAATAAAATATAACATTCTAAAACAATTTGGGGGTATATATTTGAGGGGCACAAGTATACATTTGTAAGATTTAAAATCATACTTACAACTTGATATTGATGTTTAAAAAAATAAAACCAAACAATACATTTTTTGAAACATGTTATTTGTTAGTTATACAAATAAAAAGTTTCAAATTACAAATAAATATCATTATTGATTTCTTTCCTGTTCCTTTGAATGAATAATCGTAATTGTTAATTCCAGTAAATTTGCATTGCAAAGCAGTTTGGATTTACATTTCCTGGAATTATTAAATCAGTTTTTGTCCGTTTGGGGATTTCAGGTATATGTTTCCTATACTCTATGCAAATGAAAATGCATCAAGATTTATTAGATAAATATATACTCGTTAGTTATTATATATTATTTGTAATATATATAGCCCTGCATAATATAATATAGTAGTAGAGTAGCAAATTCTAAATCTCAAGATCCATGGATAAAGGCCCAGTTTATTGATTCCAATGCTTAAACTTTTTATGAATTCCTGAGCAATAAACTATCACCATCATCAACCATTATCAATCCACTGCAGGATGAAGGTCTCTCCAAGTTCAATCCATCTTCTCCAATCTTTAGCTTCTCTTCTCCATATCACCCCTGCACACTTTTTTATTTTATCCATCCATCTCACATGTGGTCTCTTTCTGCATCTTTTACAATCTCTTGGAATAGATATGTCATATTCATAACAACTTAAGTTTACTTAGTATTCATGGCTTTATACCTCCCCATTGTTCTACCTACACATTCCTTCATATCCAAAATCAATCCCGTTGCACCTGTTTTCTCTGTGGCAGAAAGGTGGGGGCCATCAGCCTAAAAATAACTTGTTTTCCTAAAAACCTCAATGGGTTGGGCCTGCACTCCATCAATACTCTTCTCATCCAGAGATCTTACAACATTATCCTCACACTCCTAAGTCTTGCCAACCTTGTGCATATCATTATCACACCCACTGACACTCCTCCTCCCGGTGGCAGGCCCATGTCATGGACCTCGCTTATTGCCAACATCTTACAAAAGACTGGCGTTGTTATACCATCCTTCAGCAGCAAACTAAAGTACTGGGAGGTTTTCAATCAGACCGCAGACTCCTCCATTGTGTCCTCTACATTCCTCAAACTTACCAATGCTTAATTAATCCGCAAATTCAAAAGGTGGTCCCTTGAGGCAAAATTCCTTGATTTCCTCCTCAAAACCAATCTTCACTCCCTTCCCACAAATCAATTTTTGGTCAACGTAGGGGTTTCACCAAGATCTCCCATATGCCAGCTCTGTAAAACTGACAATGAAACTCTTCAGCACTTCCTACTTAAATGTCCCTTTCTGCTTGGTGTGAGAAATGTCATCAACTCCTGCCTTTCCTCACACAGGAATACCATCTTCAACCTCCAAGAATCCATAGAAACAGGGGTCTTCATCTATGCTCTCTGGTTGCTCTGATGTGCCATTATCTTTGACCAGAGAGTAAATTCAGTCAATCAAAAGCTCTTGGACCTAATTTGCTATCTCAAAACCAGAGATACCAAACTAGCCCCACCTCCACTCCTCACAGACACTTGGGCAATCCTCCGACTCCCATCCTTTCAGCTTCTGTCATAGGACTCAATCACAAAGAAATGCATTTCGGACCGGTCTGGACTACACACTGTTTCCCCTTTCCACTTCCCATTCCCTTTTCACATGTATCCTTTCCCTCTTACCATGTTGCTCCTGAAATTTCAATTTATCTTATAATCACTTCCTTGTAAACCTTTTCTAATTGTATCTGGGTTTTTTTTTGATGAATAAACGTTCATCACTGGGGAAAAAAGTTTCCAAGAGCTAGTAACAGTTAATCAAATGTTCATCATATTTTTATTTCTGATAAAATTGGAAACTGGCTGAAATCCCTCCTTTTAAATTTCATTTATTTTGTCAAAAATAAATAATTCAAAAATAAACACTGTCATTAGGTGTATTAGCAAATGCGTATTTACTCATTTTAACATAGTATGCTTAATTAATTTAACATAGTGTGCTTAACATGCTTTGTAACTAGCTTGTAGTCATAATCACTAGCTAGTTAAGAGCATCCTAAGCATACTATGTTAAATGAATAAAGCATACTATGTTAAAAGAAATAAATAAGGTTTCCTTAGTATATATAATGATAGTTTTTATTTTTGAATTACAATTGCCTTATAAGGAAAGATACAAAATTATATTGCAATTACAAAAATACATAAGTAACAATTTTTATTTTGATTAAATTCAGTTTATTATCTTTCCGCTACAGATTTGTTTTATTAAATTCATTAAACAAGTCTGATAAATAAGCTATGTCATTTTTGTAATATCAGATTGGCTTACTCAGTTTTACCTTTGTTTTCTAGAAACTCTAAAATACTAATCAAAGAATTTGTAAAACTGATTTAAAAAGGCATCTGTTGATAGCCAATGTTCTTCTATATAAAGCAACAATTGAATTTTTCTTCGTTATCAATACGGAATTATCCAAGCAATGAATTACCACTGATTTGGTTGATGCTTAAATGATATAATATAATGATCTATGTTGGCATTTATTCAGATATTTGAAAAATAAATGCTGCTGGTGAATGACACAATGTATTCTGAATGCATTCAAAAAATGGTTTTTTTAATATTCAAAAAAATCCCTAAGAGGGCCAGTCAATGACGGTCCATTATAATAATTGACAAGATACTACTTATGGAGATTCTTTTTATAAAATAAACTCCAGTGTATAAAAAATTGATTTTCTTACAGAATAACTTTGAAATTTTTTAGCAAGTAATAATTCTTAGTACGTTCCCCCTTTATGAATTATGTGTATACTTTTTGTAAACCTTCAATTTCTGGAAAACATGACATATCAAGCTATATGGAGTATTGAGATGTTTTTAAATACTCAGATAATTTAACATCTTAAAACATTTCATCAATTCTTGTTTTTCACTGTGTTAATGCTCAAAAAAGTTTCTTGATAATATTAGATGATGGCTTGTGAAACAATGTGTCTTGCCTTACTTATAGCTAATAAAATTAATTCTTTACTAATAGTATGTGATATTATCAATAAAATAATAATAAAATGGAAGAAACAAGAAATCTATCTTCATTTAGGTTTATTAAAAAGAGTATTGCCATTGTTGACTGTCTTTAATTTTTTTAAGTTCTCAAAAATAAGATTATCCTTAGTTTCGTTTTCAGTATAAACTTTTATCAAATGCCTTTGCAGTTTTGAAGGTTTTAATTAAAATTTTTGACAAATTAGTTACATTTGTATTGTATTTATATTTTTATATTGGACTATTTCCATCATCAATATGTGTATTGAATGTCTTTAGAAAAATTTAACTTTATTTAAATGTTCCAAATACATTCAACTGTTAGTAATAGCACATCAAACAGGTTAGTGTAGGCACAATGTTTTGAGAGGTATTATTCACCCCTCTTTTTTGACCAGTAACAGTACTAGCATGGTATTCAAACCTTTCTAAGGTAACACTCTAACCAACTGAACAATTCTGCCAAAGGCAACAATTAGTAGAAATTTCATATACTTATCTATGATGTTCCTACTGAATTCTCCACTTTTTCCTACTGTCTTTTGCCTTTGGCAGGATGGCTCAGGTGATTAGAGCATTATCTTAATAATTCAATATTAATTAATCTAAGGATCCAGGTTTGAACCCCATGATAGTACTGTCACTGGTCAGGCGAGCAACATCTGAAGAAAAAGGAAGAATAATACTTCTCAAAACATTGTGCATAGACTAATCTGTTTGATGTGCTATTACTAACAGTTGAATGTTTTTGGAATATTTAAATAAAGTTCAATTTTTCTAAAGACATTGAATTAGATGATGGAAATAGTCCAATATAAAAATACAACTAGAACACTATCATCACGAACCTTCAGGAAAATAAATCTGTAATGTATTGATTGTATGTAACTGAATAAAGCCATATTCCTTATTTTCTAATAATCTGTAAAAAATACATTATTGTTTAAAAAAAAGTTGGAACCTTAATATTTTTTTGATTGCAACTATAAAAATTATTACTTATATTCCTAATTTTTCTTGGTACTTGAATATTAGACCTGCTGCCTGTGTTTGCAAATGGCAGAATGCCATACCTTTCTCCAGTGGAGGGGGGACGGTATTTGTGATAGCAGAATGCCATATTAAAAAGCCACGACCATGGCATTATGTCTTTGCAAACATGGACAACCAGTCAATATGTAAGTGCCTAGAAATATTAGAGGTAAGGCTAATGATTTTTGTAGTTGGAATCAAAAATGTATTAAAGTGATCTCTTTGTAAACAATGTATTTTTTACAGCTCATTAGAAGACAAGGAATATGGCCACTGGAGGAAGATACACCATTCTACCATCACAACCACAGCAGTAGATCTAATACATATAAATACATTTTTCTATTACATTCTTCACTTGCCTTGTAAATAATATAAATATTAAGAGGTAATATTTACGGCCCATTATATATAGTGCCACTTAGATATTTTTTTTACCTTCACTCCCCCCCCCCCCATTATAATTAAAAGAACTCTAGAGCTTGTAGAGGAATTGGCAATCCTCATTGTTTTAACTTACAAGCTTAAGAGATAGGGTCATGTGATATATGACTCTTATTTTGACTAACTCTAGAGATTTCTCTACATATATTAATATTTAAACATTTACGCTAATATATATGTTACAATGATGAAAGCAATATATCCTTACTGAAATAATATTTTTTTATAAACTAAAAAATATTTGTCTTAAGTTTTTCAGTCTTATTTCTTTGTAATAATTAACAAAATAGATACACATAATTTAAGTACTAATTTATAAAACTTGAGAATAGCTTTCTGTCAATTTACTTCTAAATACATATCAATTATAAATTGTTAGTTCATAATTCTGCAGTCAGGATAATAAACTTATGCATTTTAAAGTTACCTGCAAACAAATTTTTTTCATAGAAAAAAAAGTTGAATATTGTTTTATGTTTGATCTAAATTGTGTGGAAGAGAATGTCATCTTCCATGTAAGGCATAGTGAACAATGTTTTATTAAAAGGCAAGACTTATTTTCATCTATTATAC
This sequence comes from Epiperipatus broadwayi, assembly GCA_028023455.1. NCBI lineage: Eukaryota > Metazoa > Onychophora > Udeonychophora > Euonychophora > Peripatidae > Epiperipatus > Epiperipatus broadwayi. Next base: position 615,031 of record JAQFVV010006348.1, read on the forward strand.
AGGACTATAGTAACATGGCAAAAAGTCATCATGAATACTAATATAATTAATGAAGTTATAGAATGTGTTGTTAATTAGTTTCGATAGTATATTATTAGCATAACATAAGCATGCATATAATAGAGATGGTAGCCAATGGAAAAAAATATGTAGTCACTTGTTTAAGCATTAAAATGCCCTGCATAAAGATTTTTAGTTTAATCATAGATTCTGGAGCTTAATGTTCATGATCACAACTCTATCATCATCACTCCCAGTGCTCAAACTTGTTATGAACTCCCAAGCAATAAATCATTTGATGATAATAATGGTGGTGATGATTATTATTATTACTATTGCTACTGCTACCATGACCATTATTATCACTACTACCACCACTTCCAGCACCGTCACCACTACTACTATTCTACTACTACTGCCACTACCATCATCACCATCATAGCCACTACCACCTCCACTACTATTGTTGAGCATGATAATTTTAATTTTTTGACTAAATTGAGATTTTTTTCATATTTTAGACTTGATTAGAAATCTTTAGTTAATGCCCATTAATCTTATCATTCTATTAAACTATATATTTCATATTAGCCAATTAAAATATTTTAATAATTGCTTAGAAAAATTGATAAATATAAATAAAATGTTTTTATTTATTATATATATATTACATAAGTCATCAACTTATAAAAGAACAATATTCGTGCACCAAAATAATAGAAAGAATATGACAAACTGAGCACTCCTCCCTTATACTTTTTACCTGAAACTAGAAAATGAGTGTGTTTATGTAATTTTGTATTGTATATATATATTAATTAGACTTATTAATTAAATTTAAAGGGGAGGGGTCCTATGAAATATCTTTAAAAATAGCATTATACTTTAATTTTTATTATGTAAGAAGACTGTGCAATCTGATTCTAAATTTGAGATGCCTTTAGAATGTAGACAACAATGGCCATGTAACATCAATGATGGTAACACAACTCTTTGCTTTTTTTATTCAATCTTCCTTTTGGGAGAGAAGTTAACATAAGATACATATAAAGCAAAAATGTTTGACATCCTTTATTATTGATAATTGTGATTAGGGCTAGAGAAAGGTGTTAAGCAAGGTAAGCAAAAGCATGGGGTGTTGATACAAGAGGGGTGTGGAAACGGTGCAGAATTAAGAGTACGTTTATTTTTGTTCAATTAAGAATATTGTTTAATGCTACTTGATTCATTATTTCTACAAAATTAGAAAATATAAACATTAAAATAAACACGTTTTGAAATACGATTTATCAATTATAGTTTTCTACAGGTTTTTTTTTCCTCAGGATATTCTCAATTATGTCTTTTTTCGCTGGTTTACATGACACATATTTCAAATCACTTTGCTATATGATGCAAAAATGTAATAGTCCATTTTACTATTAATATCCATGCCATTTATACACACATATATATATATATATTGTGATAGTTATTTGGTATTTGTAAAATAATAATAATAAACATAACTTCAAAATTTTTTTATTAGTTTATTATAAAAATACTATCTTAAATTTACCATATCCGTTTTTTTTTAAATATCCCATGTCTTTCCATATTTTTATAGTATTTGAAAATCTTGTAACAATTTTGGATTAGTTTTAAAAACACACACACACAGACACAAACAAAAAGGGAAATATGCTAATAAAATATATAATATTGTATATATGTGGATAAATTAGTGAAATTAAAATCACTTAAAGCAAAATTGTTGTACACAATAATGATAAAGCTAAATCATGACATAAACTTTTAATGTAATAATTAAATATCTTGGTGCAAGTACGAATGTTTATGTTTCTCTGATATATGTGAATATAAAGGAATACCATTTTAAAATATTTAGTTAGAATTATTTAAATGTGAAATAAAATCTCAATTATTGTGAAAACAGTAAATAAATGGGAAATCATTTATCTTAATATCTATAATATAAATATTTGTTCTAACATTGTGATTTGTACATTTAATTTTACTAAAGTATAATATTTTATTTAAATGTTTTAAAATGTTATGTGCATACCTTTCAATTAAGATGTTGTTGAAATGGTAAATTTCAAAACTCATTTACTGTCACAGTAAAAACAAATACAAGTATTGTATTTAAAAAAATATTACCTAAACGCCTGCATTTGGATAGTTGTTTTATTAAAGCAGTGTTGAAATTAATGGACTTATTTTTTAAAAACAATTATGGTACTTACGTAATTTGCCTGCTGGAAGTATGCCATCTTTTTTTTTAATAATCTATTTTCATGGGCCCGTAATACATTATAAACAATATGGCTGACTCTAAGTTATGGTATTCAATAATTATATATATTTTTTTATTTATTAACATTATATCTTATTAAATAATCACCATCTTCTTACACTTTTAAGCAAATAATGTTTATTATTATAATAACAGTTTCGACTGTTTCTCGGAGTCTTTTTCAGATTTTAATCTATTCCTTTACCTTTCCACCATTTTATTTTACATTATTTGATTAAAGGTGTAAGAAGATGGTGATTATTTAATAAGATATATAGTTGTATATAAATAAGCAAAATTATTGAAGAAGAAGAAGGAAGAAGTATATATAGAATTATAAAGAATTTATTAACATGATAAAGAAACACAAAAGTCTTAAAAAGTTGTGATTCAAAATTTTTTAATGTAAATACGGTAAATAAAAATTAAAAAAAAACACCATTAGTAGACTATAACAAATGTGCCTACTGACATTACTTTTCGGGCATGCACTATCCTGTAATTTTGAAACTATTCCACGGAAACACACAAATATCCAAAGGGTTGTAAGTAACATGCAAATGCAGTAATGAAAATAAAAATAAAGCATGATATTAAGCAAAGTATAACAAGCATTTAGGCAGATGTCACTTTTCAGGTGAATACTATTCCCTAATTTTTAAAATATTCCACTTCATTTTTTTCTGCTGATGAAATATTCTAAATTTTAATCATATTTCCAGTTTTGTCGATGAAATATTCCAGATTTTAATCATATTTTTAAAAAGTCACACAGTAAAGAAGTAATCACATGATCACCATCTCTTATACTAGCACATAATTGTTGTAAACAAAGGCAAAACTCTCTATACAGTAGTGTCACCCTGTGCCAACCAGAGTAATCAATGGATGCCAGAAGCCTTGTGCATAAAATCCCTATCTAATGCCTACTCATCCAATATCACCAGACTAGTTTCTGGCTTGTGGCCATCATTGGTGAGGAGCCTTGGATGAGAGCACTGCACCTAGATCTTAGGGAGCCTTGGATCTGAGAGCACTGCACCTAGATCTTAGAGATCCTAAGATCTAGGTGCAGTGCTCTCAGATCCAAGGCTCTTCACTGATGATGGCCACAAGCCAGAAACTAATCTGGGGATATTGGATGATTAAGCATTAGATAGGGATTTTATGCGCAAGCCTTCTGGCATCCATTGATTACTCTGGTTGGTACAGGGTGGCACTACTGTATGGAGAGTTTTGCCTTTGTTTAAAGAAGTAATATTTAAAAAAATGTGCAAACTAATCTTAGAAATATATATGATAATTTATCATTTGTTATCTGTTAGCATCATGTTAATACTTTTGAAAATATTTCAGTGTATCTTGCTCCGTCAATAAAATATTCCAAATTTTACTTATATTTCCAGTTTGGTTGATGAAATATTCCAGATTTTAATGATATTTTTATAAATGAGGTGGTAAAGAAGGAATGTTAAAAAATCATGTATAAACTAATATTCCTTAGTAATGGTCAAACATAAATTTGTCCGTAATGTTGTTTTCAATCATTAATAATAGTTCAACACAATTGAAATAAAACAACTATATAAAAATAATAAATATTTCCTTTATTGAACAGGTTTTCGCCCTACATTAGGGCCTTTTCAAAATACACTTGAAGGATAACTGGAAAATTTAATATATGGTTGATTTGTTTGTTTTTTTTAAATTAATATATATGATATATGTAAATAATTAGTTAATGTAAATAATTGTTAATTATAGATAAATAAGGTTATATTTGAAAATATGGTTAGTAAAAATATATGAGAAATGATATATAATTTAATGTATAAAGAATGTGTATGTAATTTTATGGTGTATAATATATGTATATAATTATTGAATTGTATTTAATGTAATTTTATCTATTGTATAAAAATAATATGTATATAAAATAAAAAAATTGAGGGGAGGGGGATATATATATATATATATGTAAATAGGTTGTGTGATTATGTAAAATGATTATATAAAATGAACATTAGAGGGAGTATTGATAGATATAAAGGTCATGTGATTATATTAGAAGTGTATTTTGAAAAGGCTTTAATGTAGGGCGAAAACCGGTTCAATAAAGGAAATATTTATTATTTTTATATAGTTGTTTTATTTCAATTGTGTTGAACTATTATTAAACTAATATTAAAAAATATTACATTAATTTGTCATGGGTATCTATTAGCCTCATGTTAAGTGTTCACTGAATATTAACATTTTGATGTTATCTTGTGAATAAAATTTATAGCAGGACTAATTCCAATTTTTTTAAGAAATTACATTCACAATTCTCCATTGATCGCTAATTTAAAAAAAAAAATTGAAAACATTTTTCAATAAATTTCATTTAGAACATAACATTCAAATGTTAACATATGCTAAACACTTAACACATGGTGCTAAAATTGTCATTCTGTAAGCATTGGGTAACCCAGGTGTAAAATTATAAAGTTTGGAATATTTCATCAACAGAATTGAAAATATGATTAAAATTTGGAATATTTCATGAACAGAATGAAAAGCACTGGAATGTTTTCAAAATTATTAATATGAGGCTAACAGATAACAAGTGACAAATTATCATATTTTTTAACATAAATTTGCATGTGGTTTTATTAACATTCCTCCTTTACCCTAGCATTTTTGGAAATAAGATTAAAATCTGGAATATTTCATCAACACAATGGAAATATGATTAAAATTTTGAATATTTCATCAACAGAGCAAGATGCAGTGTAATATTTTCAAAATTATAGGATAGTGCCCACACAGAAAGTCATGTTGGTCTGCACATTTGTTATAGTTTACTAAATAATGGTTTATTTTAAATTTTATTTAATGTATTTACATTAAATAAAATTTGAATTACAACCCTGTGGTCTTTTGTGTTCCTTTATCATTTTAATAAATGAAAAAACATAATTATTGAATACAATAAGTTAGAGTCAGCCATGTTGTTTATTCCATATGTTCTGAACTTCTGAAAATGAATTATTTAAAAAAAAAGTGGATGGCAAGCTTCTGGCAGGCAAACTACATGACAATTTCATTAGAAATTTTATTTCTCAGGAAATACTAATTATCACCTTAGCATCATTAAAAATGAAAAAAAAACATGTTCATCATATTAATGGATTGATTCAAAAGATAAAATTTCATCATCATTTATTGTTCTATCTGGATTAATTCTTTTCACACCTCTGTGGTTTTACAATTAAAGTTCCTAAGGTTTTCAATCATTTTTAAAGAAAAAACATTCTTAAATATTTTAATAAAAATAATTGGAATTCTTAAATACATTAAGTGAATGTTTGATTATAAAGATGCTGTGTATCGATACAAATAAACAACAAATATTTTAATAAATAATCTCCACACACATAAGTAAGTTTATATAATATAATTTATTTGAATAACAAATTAATTCTTACGTACATTTATCTATTATAAATGTTTACATGTGAATGAAATTTACCAGGAAAATTCTCTGTTCAAGCCACTTTCTTCTATATGCATTGAATCTTCGCAAGATGCCTAATAAAACCATGCTCTTTTTCTTATTCTTTTGTTTTTTGTTACACTTGTTCTCTTTTCTTTCAATGGGAAATTATGTATTAATATACAAAATAGAAAACTTCAATTTAATTTCACAGATATATATAATACAACAAAAAATATTTGTTATAATTTATTATATATAGAATATATAATATAGTTGCTTAGATAAATATTTTATGCAAGTATCTGTAGAAGCTAGGCAAGATAATATCACATCTTTAGACAATTATAGTATAATAAAATAAATGTTTTGTATTTTAAGAAGTAACTAAGTCTTATTATATCAACATGATACTTAGGTGAGAGATTAATTATATTAATCTAGTGTACATAGGGATCAGATAAAACATTATTTTATATAATTATTAATACTTGTTTTCTTTATCTTTGTCCCACAACATGTAAAGGTCCACCTTTTCAGTTATTAATATAGGAGAAATCAGGATTAAGGTACCACAATTAACATTGCTAGAAATTATTTATCTCTTGAGTATTGAGAAATTAATTTATTATTGTACAGTATTTTATTTCATATATTTATTTATATGTACTAAATTACCTGATTTTCGTCTTTTATTATTTAAATTAATAAATAAATATGATCATATTATTAGAATGCGTTTATTTAAAGGTATATTGTTGTAATAGTAATGTTATTTATATTTATTGCTAATACTCGCACACAGTTTAAATATCAATGTTTAGCTAATTAAGATATGGTTTAAATACTATAAAATGCCCTTATTTAGCGAATATCAATAAAAATGACTTTTTAAGTTAAAGATTAAAATTTTAAGAGACTTATTTATTCTACATAAATATTTTAAACCATGAGGTAACTTTCGATTTGATATATGGTTGCCAAATATATAAGTATTATTAGACTTATTTATGCTTTTTTACAAATAGTATAATTATATTTAAATTTTATAATCCTGAGATATTATTATTATTATTTATTAATTCACATTTATAGTGTTTTCTTATATATTTAATTGTTCTGTTTATAATAAAAAGTAAATAGTGATTATCCGCATAGTATAAGTTAAGCAAACGTTTTGACAGCTTAATTATAATAGGTTATATTCTTCATCATTTCATCAAATATAATATATATATATATTAATGCACTACAATGTAACAATACATGACGTGAACGTTTATGTGCAAGTAAAAATAAGTTCAGTAGTTGAGACAATATGGTTTTATATAATGTGTTAGTTTCTTCCACAAAATTTATTATTGATTTTTGTAATCATTGAATTGAGCGCTAATAATAGTAATATTATGAGATGTATTTATAATTAAGATTAGGATTAGATGGGGAATCTAGAAGCTAAAATGTCAAATGGTTATTTTTTGTGTACTGATCTCTATAATGTGTGAATTCCTTCTTGAAGTTAAAGAAAAACTAAGTTGATAGAGCATGTACTATAAGAATAAAAATGTTATCCTAATGAACTTTTAATAACATAGCTGAGTATTAAATACAATCTATACCACATGTATGTTTATATATATTATTTAAAATTAAACACCATTTGGCACACAAATTTACATCAATCAGTGATTCTATTACAATAAATAAATTGATATAAAAAAATTAAAGGTCAAACTTTAAATATATTATTTTAATAAATAATTAATTTATCTCTTTTTCCTTAGATATAATAATGTAGAGGGTAAGAAAAAATTGTCCAGTTTTCAAAATGGAAAAAAAAAGGCTGCAAAAGAAAAATTACAAATACCATCTGGAGGACTTGAACATGGATAAAATTTATCTGCTGCTGCTGATGAGGTTTTGAAAAAGGAACAACCAATTCAAGTTTTTAATGTAGAACAGATCAATGAAAATTCTGATGAAGAACAGCCAAATGAAAATTTCACTTAAGAACAGTGAAATAAAGATTTCAATTAAAAACAACAAAACTTTTCAATTGATGAACTGGAAGATCAGCAAATTGCCCTAAAATTACCAATAAATTTGACTTATTTTGGTTGAATGTTGATCTATTCCAAAGAAGAAAATATTCTATCATTGGAATTCTGAAGGAAAAAAGTTTAGTGATGTGTATTACAAAAAAAAAATGGTGATTTAGTACATATGTCATGACTAATTTATTCACACTCAAAAAATAGTGTTTTCTGCTTTTCTTGTAAATTATTTTATCCAATGAATCCTAAAGACTCTGCATCTAATTTTGTATCACATGGTTATAATCAATGAAGAAATTTTCTCATACACTTCATATACATGAAAAATGTCTTGTTCACACAACACCTATGAAAATGTGGTATGCTTTAAAAAACCTGACTGGCAGACAAAACCATTGATGCAGAAAATCAAAAATTTGTGGAATTGAAAAGAAAACATTAGTCAAATGCATGTTTAAGAATAATTGAAATAATAATATACCTTGTTCACAATGTATATCTCTTTGAAGTACTTCAGATAAACTATATGAAAAAAATAATGGCAATTTTTTGAAATTAATTGAATCATTCACTAAATTTGATCTGGTTATGAAAACTCACATAAATAGAACACTGAAATCCAAATATAAGAACAATTACCTGAACAATGACATACAAAATGAAATTATTCAATTTCTGAGTAAAGCTATCACAGATAAAATTTTGTCATCTATTATATTAGCTAAGTATTTTTCTATTATATTATGTTGTATTTTAGACAGAAGTCACTCTGAAAAAATGACAGTTATCATTAGATATGTTTCCTGTAATGAAAAAGTATCTATTAAAGAGCATTCTATGGGATTTTTGCCAGTTGAGAATTCAACAGGTGAAATTTATATAATGTAACAATTAACAAATTTAGATATACAAAACATAAGAGGTCAAGGATATGGCATTGGGGCTAATATGAATAGAAAGATAAGTGGCCTGCAAAAAATAATTTTAAATCAAAATCCCAGTGCTTTTTTTGTACCATATGCAACTTGTAGTTTAAATTTAGTAGTTAATGATGTTGCAAAAGTAATTTCAGAAACCATGAGGTTTTTGGAACCATACAAGAATTTTTAAATTTTTTTGTGTGACGTATTAAATGTTGAACTATCTTAAAAAAACACATTACTTCACTAATATCAAAATCACTTTTGGATACTAGATGGGAAAGTCGTAAATGCTCTTCAACCACTGAGACATCAGAAAAAGAAGTATATGTCTGAAATATTCTCTGATGACAATTTTGATCAAGAAAGTAAACAGGAAGCTCGGATATTGTGTAGAAAATTAAAAGATTATCAGTTTCTATGTTCTCTTGTTTTATGGTAAGACATACTAAATGTTATAAATCCTGTTAGTCAAATGTTGCAAAATCCTCAAACAAATATATGCTTTGATAGCTATTAAAAATCTAAAACAATTTTTTTGTAATTACCATACAGATGTTTGTTACAATTTCTTACTTTAAACAGTTAAAAATCTATGTGATGATTTAGAAGAAGAGACACATTTCAAAAGTAATAATGTAGTAAGAAACAGAAAAAAAGTAAAATTTATTATTATGAATATCGAAATAAAGGATTCCAAACACCTGAAGATAAATTCAGAATAAACTTCTTTTGTACAATGTTGGATGTAACAATTACATGTCTTGAGAGATGTATGCAAATGGGGACCCATAACAAACAGTTTGAATTTTTGGCAACTATAAATAAACTTGGTGACGCCGATTTAGAAAAACTTAAAAAAAGAATGTTTCAATCTACAAATTAATTTGAGTGACAAATGATAATAATAAAGACATAAATGGAGAGGAATTGTATGAATAACGATGTCTATTTAAAAATTTATTTTCAATTGAATTATCTCAACTCAAAAACCAACTTGATGTTTTTAGTTACATTCATGAAAATGGTTTGAGCATTTTATTCCCAAATTTGGGTATATCAATAAGAATTTTATTAATTCTTCCTACAAGTGTAACTAGTGGAGAGAGATTATTTTCAAAGTTAAAAATCATAAAAAATGATTTACTTCGACAATGGCAATATCGGTTGATAAATTTGTTAATGATAGCTATAGAGAAAGACATATGCAATACTCTAAATGTTGATTATATTGTATCTAAATTCAGTTCCGTAAAAGCTCAGAAAATAAATTTATAATTATATATATTATCTTTAATAAAACATTAAAATGTCAATAAAATCATTTAGATTTTTTTTTTTGGGGGGGGGGCACCAATTACTGTTTTGCATAAAGATGCCGATAACCCTTTCTCCAGCCCTGGTTGTGAAAATATATGTAAAATAGATATTTATAATATGTATATATTTGAATCCGATTTCATTTTCATACCATCTGAGTAAAAAAAAAAAAAAAACTTCTTTGATTAAATATTTTATATAATGAAGCAGGATTTATTTTAAATATTTCATTTTATATAAGCCTTTTTTCTTTAATTTTAATTTCCCCCCTCCCCGTTTTATTTCCAATTTATAGTAACATTTGGAAATGTTATTTGTGGCCGAGTAATTGGAATTGCATATAAGTTTTCTCTTTTCTGATGTTTTAATTTCTATTAATAATAATTGGCTTATATTTAGTTTCTTTTCTTCATCATTCATATTCTTTATTATATTAAACTCTATTTATTATAGCTTCAAAGAATTTGTGTTTTTCAGACAGCTGGTTTGGGCTTTTAAGGACAGCTGGTATCTGGCAATGATAAAGGTCCATGCACAAAAACTGCAGACTTCTAAAATATTTCTTTCATAACATGCCAATCATCTGACTTCAATTTTGAAATATTAAAATTTAAAAAGTTGCCATAAAAAATCAGATTAATGCTGAGAACGAAATATTAACTCTCTTCGGATTATTATTTAACTAAATAGCCACTAAATTTATACTCTGTTTTATAATCCATCAATGCTTTTAAAACATTTTTAACATATATATATATGCACAATTACTTAAAAATAATTTTAAAAAATGTAAACTAAGTTTTATTTATAAGGAGTGTATAAAAGTGGCCGTACGTAATTTAGAGTTTTAGTACTGTGCTAAAGTAGGAGACTCGAAAGTTGAAGATCTATACATTGCATTTATTTTTGGCATTTTCAGTGCTTGAACATTATGATAGCTATTTTCCAAATGACAAACCATTCAACTATCTTTTAAATGAATATCTATTATTTCTTTCATTAGAGTGAAATTAAATAAAAATGTATTTAAAAAAGAGGGAATATAATTAAATAAGAAAAAGAAGAAGATTGTGATGATAGAATCAGCAGCTGACTTTGAAACTAATCGTAATGATGTAGATATTTCGATAGTTATTGGTTCTTTGAAGTATTACTCAACAACACAGAATCTTTTGGCAAGAGATTTGTCACAGACTATTACTGGATATCATTGCAATGAAATACCTGGAAAATGTTTAAAATGTAGGGACATATCAAAAAAAGATCATTAATTCAAACAATGGCGCTTTTATTTATTCTCAGTGGATATAATTATACTTTTGAACTGTAATGCTGGCAAAATCTTTTCAGAATTCGATGGATAATAAAGAAAACAAACAAGTAGATATTTGACCAGATTAGGTCTGAACACTTTTTTGAAATAAAATTAGCAATGGTGGAAATATTTTATTTCATCATATCATTAAATTCATTAGAAAAATAGATAAGAATTTCTAGCAGTGTTATATAAATCACATTAAAAAAATATTTCATTTGACTGTTTGACAAACAAATAGATCATAGTCAAGCATTGGTAGCCGAGAGGTCAGCGCAGCTGCCTTGCAAGCAGTTACTTGCGGATAGTTGTTGCCAGTTCGCTTCCCGCCGATGCTTTGATATATGAAAAAAAACAAAAAAACAAATAGATCGTAGTTTATTCAGAAGAAATATTACTTTTTATGACTGTTAAAATAATTGTTACCAGGTCAGCACTCAATAATATTAATGAAATAATAACTTATTCAATAAATCTCTTAGTTTATTACAACAAATAATAAATATTTTTAAGACAAACTATAACCTGTATCAAATGGGCCTTGAAATTTATAATAATCAAGCAATACCTTTATTTTGCCGATAGAGGGATCTCTCAAACCAAGACACAAGATAGCGACTTTTATAAAGATAAGGCACCTTTGATATATCCTGTCTTAAAAGTATTTACATATACTTCCTGCATGCTTAAAAAATAATTATAACTCAACAAATAATAAAATAAATAAATGATTAATGTTTAGGAATTAGTAAGAAATTTGAATTAGGGAAGTGAAAAGGCAGAGCCACGATTTATAGAACTTAAGAATCTTAGTCCATTATTTTCCCACTTCATTAATCAATTCAAAGTAATATAATAATTAATGGTTTTCTATAATTATAACTGTTACTATTTAGCCTACATTAATGATATAAATAATATTTTAATTTGTGAAGCACAGATAGTTGAAAACTGAAATAAATCGAGATACTGCAAATCTCTAGCACTTGTTACAGCACATAACTGACAGCCAATCAGATGTCAAGGATAGCCATCTTAAATGACATCTAACCTAAACACATAAGAAATATTTTAGAAGAAAAGGACTAGGACACCCTTTTCTCGTAAAATCTTTGTTGTGTGTTTAGGTTTGATGTCATTTAAGATGGCTATCCTTAACATCTGATTGGCTGTCAGCCCTTTTCTCATGAAATCTTTGTTGTGTGTTTAGGTTTGATGTCATTTAAAATGGCTATCCTTGACATCTGATTGGCTGTCAGTTATGTGTTGTAACGAGTGCTTGAGATTTGCAGTATTAATGATACAAGAATCTTCATTATTTTGTTTGTTTACAAAAAGTATTTTTGGTGAGTTCATTATTTAATGAGGAAATACTAAATATTGGTGCTCATTAAAATTATTATACTATGGTTAAAATATAAAATACTAGAATAAATACTACCAAGGTGTGAAATAATAATATCAAATTATAAACAATGATAACTAAATGCACCCATAAGTAGATTTTATTACTTTTTGCTTGCTTTCCAAATCCGCCTTTGGCAAAGAACTAAACAGGCAAATTGACAATTATAAAACTAAAACTTCAGAAACTAAATTACAGAAGAAAGGAAAATTTATCAAAAGTCTAAAAAATTATTATAAAATATAAATCAGATTAAAATGTAATCTCTGTAAAAATATGTTGACTTAAAAAGAGAATGTGAAAGACAGTCAATAAAACTAAAAAACTCATTTACATATGATATTCACATGGCCAGTATTTAAACTCCTTGTATTATTAAACAGTTTTATTTTTTTCTAAATATATATGTAAACAATATCCAGACATATCTTTTTATTTTTCTAGATCAACTTAAGAAACATCATTCTTAAAATAGTAAATATTTTTTTTAATATATGTTTTTTGGACTTTTGAATTTTCTGGTAAACCAAGCTAGCAGCCCATATTTTGATAAATCTACAGTTTAAGGGGCCCCAAAAAAATGTTTACAAAATTTCCTGCTAGGAAATATACTGTTATTTTTTTAAAAAAGAAATCGTTGTGGAAAAATTAATTACAATATTTACCATTTATTTTCTTGTTTTCTGGATTAACTTATTAACAGAATATATAAATACAATATTTACACTTTTTATGTTAGCAATGTGCAATCATATTATGACAATTAATGCACACTTTTTAAGAGGGCTGAATCCTGTATCTTTGGAAATAGTCCACTGCATCATGTTCTGTGACAGGAAGGCCCCAAATTTTTGGCATTATGACAATTTATCAAAAAAACTGCTGACAAAAAGAAACACACTGGATTGAGTGAAAGAATGACAATGTTGAGAGTGTCTCATTGCCTTTTCCCATTTCATTGCCTTTTCCCATTAAAAGTATAAAAACAATTGAAATAAAGTTTCTTAATGAAACTTATCAGAATTTATTTCCCTTTTTTAATTTAACAACTAACATATCTTTGATAGATTATAAGCCCTTGAAACTGGATATTTATCAAAAATTTGGGATGCCATCTTGGTTTACTGAAAATCTCACAAGTACCATTTTTTTTGCGCATACTAATTTTTTTGAAAACATTTTTTTATGAGTTTTTTGATTGGATATGCAAATTCAGTTCTTTTCTTTATGATTTTGCCTTTTTTTAGATACTAAACATCTTCTTTGATTTTATTTCCAGTTTTTAAATATTTCTGTTTTTTCTTTACAACCCAGTTTTTCTATTTCTATATTTTATATTCAAATAACTTCTGTTTTTTAATAATCTAAATATATATCACTTTTTAATTTTTAATTTATTATTTTATTAGATAATACTAGTTAAAATTAACAAATATTCCAAATTGTATATAAAAAGTAATTAAAGTAAAATGGAAAATAGTATTTTTCTAGAGAATACTGTTAGTCATTGAAATCTTTTGCTATGCACATTTTCCTTTGTGGCTATTTGAATTAAATTTACAATTTTTTGTTTTAATGAATAAATCTTTATCCTGCATTACATTCTAACAATTTTCAATTTGTTTCATCGAAATATAAATTTAAAAATTTTAAACCATTCTTAAAAATATTTTTTTCAAATTTGCAAATATAGAAAAAAAGTAATAAATTGAAACATGGAATCAGGACAAAACTTTTATTATTTTGTCATTGCTGATAAAAATATATTTGATCTGAAATAAAATTAATTTGACCTCCATTTCCAATACTCAAACAAATGTTTGTAAAGAATCTTTAATACCAAGAAATTATGTTTTAACATTTTAAATTATATATATAATTATTTTAAAAGGACAACTAAAGACAGTTACGACTTAAAAAATGTTTTTTTTTCAGCCAATCATAAATTCCTGTTTTTCATTATTCATATTTTCAAATAAAATCTGAATCTAAATATTATATTCTTACAAAAAAATATTTCACAAATATTTTGCAAAAATGATCATAAGTATATAAACAAACTATGGAAAATATTTTATTTGCCTGAAGGTTTGTGATGATATGTTGGACTATTTCTATCATCTATCATTAAATGTTTACTGTATAAATAATTTCAAACTTTACTTAAGTTTTTCAAATATAAAAAACTTGTTAGTAATGACATACAAATAGACAGCACAGGCTAGTAATTACACAACATTTTGAGTAATATTATTTTTCACTCTTTTTCAAATATTACTGGCCTGATGAGTGACAATATTAGTATAACTGTCAAACTTAAACCTTTAGATTCTTGAGTATCAATTTTTAAGGCAATACTCTAACCAATTGAGATATTTGTTCAAAGCCAATAGATAGTTGAAATTTCATACATTTATCCATGAGGAAATTTTCCTAAGTCCTTAAATTTCTTTAATATTTTTCTAAGTGCAAGGTTAATTAGAGGTTTCCATTCCTTATGTATTGCCAAACTGGGTAGACTTATGGGATTATTTGCCATCATCATATGATGATATTTTTTGAATTATTTTTTTTGCACATTTTCCTCTCTATCCATAATTTTAAAAAAATCTGCAATCAATACAACATTACAACAGTTTTCCAAAACCATACCACTCTTTGAGTAATTCTAACTTCTACTAAGCCTAAAATGGAAGTGCTGAAAAACAAAAACTGCATCTACGAAATACCATGTGAATGTGGAAGGAAATATATGTTAGACCTTTCACCCTGTTGAACAGTGATTGAAAGAACACAAACTAATTGTAAAGAGAGAAAAACAGATGTGTCTACAGTTGCAGACTATGTATGTACTAATAACCATATGCTTAATTGGGAAAATAGAAAATATTGGATAGAGAAGAAAAGGTTCAAAGAAGGACATTCAAGGAAACTGTTCATATGACATTGGCACATAATCCTATAAGTCAACCCAGTATGACAATATATAATGTATAGAAGTCTCTGATTAATGTTCTTAGAAAAAATACTAATGAATAGAAAATATTCAGGGGGATTTAAACCAACCATCATGGAATAATATATAGACTTTCTACTATCTGTTACCTTTGCCAGAATTCCTCATTTAGATAGAACATTGCCTTAAAATTTAATATTTAAAAATATAAAGGTATATGTTCGACTCCAGACCAGAAACACTTGAAAAAGAGTGGAGAATAATCCTACATGAAACATTGTGTAATTACTAACCTGTTAGTACTAACAAGTTGTCATATTTGAAAAGTTTAAAATTTTCTATACATTCAACATTTAATGCTAGATTATGAAAATAGTCCAACATATTATCCTGGAAAATATTTGATTTTCATTTTCAAAATTGGAATAAAAGATAAGTACTAACAAAAACTTTTTTCAGCTCAGTGACTAATTTGAGAACAAAACAACTTCAATCATGATCTCTTGTGTTAAGTTCTTTCTATGATATTGATATCTAGATATTATTTCCATAGTCCTCTATGGCTACAAGTGATATGTATTCCCACCATCAATCTTCAAATGCCTTAACTTCATATTATTTTTTAAATTGAACAGGTTTACATCTTAGTAGCTTCCTAAATCTATTTCTATTTTGAAAAAATCAAATTAGTTTAAATTTAGCTTGCGTAATATAAATTTTTTACCTCTTTTCGTGTTTAGTGGTATCTCATACTGATTGTAGTCTAAGCAGTTGTAAAAAAATGTCCCTGTTTTGCAAATAATCATTTGCAACAATAATAAAAAGAAAATATTTTATTATAATAACTGATTATAAGAAAGCAATCTTTGTGAATCCAATTAAACAAAAGCAATTTTATTTCTTTATTTTTACAAATTTATAGCTTTATTTTTTTTATACAAATATTTTAACATTTATTGAAAATAATGCTTATAATTAAAAAAAAACAAATTTTAAATATTTATATAACACTTTTAGTCAGATGCATTTTATACTATGTTGTAGCCAGGTTAAATTAATATTTTAATTTTAGTTTTTACATCAAAGAAGTGCAAAACCAGAAAAAATGCTCCCAATAGCTATGAGAGAGTGAATTTAAACAAGTGGACCAAAGTGCCACTTAATGCACCACATTAGAATGTATTTCAAATTAAGCAAGTTAAATTAAACAAGG
The DNA here is from genome assembly GCA_028023455.1 of Epiperipatus broadwayi. Taxonomy (NCBI): domain Eukaryota; kingdom Metazoa; phylum Onychophora; class Udeonychophora; order Euonychophora; family Peripatidae; genus Epiperipatus; species Epiperipatus broadwayi. The sequence goes on from JAQFVV010006348.1 coordinate 631,988, forward strand.
CAAAACTCTCCATACAGTAGTGCCACCCTGTGCCAACCAGAGTAATCAATGTGTGGAGAGTTTTGCCTTGTTTATAAACAATTATGTGCTAGTATAATAGATGGTGATCATGTGATGCTTAATGGTTTAAATTAAACAAGTTGTTAACTGTTAATATTCAGTTAATTTTTTAGAAAATATAATATAAAATATATAAGTTTCTTGTTAATACAGCTTACCTAATAAATAGAAAATAGTAATATTTTAAGATATTATCTGAGAATGGATCTATATTCAAGCTGGTTCAAATTCTTTCTTAGATAACTAAAACTTATTGATATATTTTTTCTTGTGTCATGAAGTTAATGTGTGGACATAATATAAGATTGTATATAAATAGATAATTTACAAAAACATTAGATTCTTAATAAGGATTAGAATTTTTTTCTGTAACTGACCCATAGGAAAATCAGTAAATGGGATAAATATCACTCAAATCTTTACCATACAGTGGATAGGAATCCTGAGAATACAGTTTTCTCTCTCCCTGTTCTTCTATGGCAAAGTAATAATAATATTTTTCTATGCTATGGGTTATTTAAAGCTTATTTTATCTATCTGTAAGTTTATATACCTTATCAAGTATTAGGGTATTTTATATTCCTGCTACAACTATGTTTGAAGTGCAATATTGATTTTCTTTTATTATAGTACTACATTTTAATTCATATTTTTAATTTATAAGTTTTCAATATCATAAATATTTCTATAAATTGACATATTTATAATATGTCTTCATATCTATCTGAGAATAAATTTGGTGAAGATAATAATTGTATTCCTCATATTTGAGAGAATTCAAACATAAACAAAATAGAACATTAGTAAAACATCATTTAATGTAAATAGAAGGATTTGAGCTCAGGATATTTTAGTCTAGTAATCCTCCACTCTATCTCAAGCAACCAATGCATGTGGCCACACTCATGCAAAAAAAATACATGAACCCCAATATACATATTTCACACAGAAGCAGCACTCATCAGGTGAGCCAGACCATGATTTCCCACACATATATACAATCAGTGCTTAAAATAGCAATTCTTTGAAGTTTAATGGCTAGGCTTCAAATTTTCGTCTTTCCAACTATTCAACCATCCATTTCATTAAAATACTGATGATGGAATATTCAAAACCTTTGTTGGATTTGATATTATATTCATACTCATATAAATATTACATCAATATAACACCTCATATAGATCTGGCCCAACTGATGAGTGCTGGTTATACATGAAACACATATATTGGGAATTGTATATTTTTTGCAGGTGTATGATCATGTGTATTGTTAGTTTGAGATAGAATGGAGGATGAATAGATTGAAAAATCCTGAGTACACATCCCTCTCTCTCTCTCTCTATCTATATATATATATATATATATATAGATATGTTTATATATATATATATATATATATATATATATAAGAAACATTCAGTATAATTTAAATTTCATACTGTCTTAGAAAACATCATTAAACTTTATATTTTGGATAGACAATACAATAAACATCCATTTAACAGGTTTTTATTAAACAAACTACAGAACATAGTCATCCTTTTGGCATTGTTTAATATTGGCACAAAGTAAATTACAAAAAAGTTTCAGTAGTGCTAATAATAATCTTAAAAATAAGAAATAGTTTTGAAGCGACTGATTTATAAATTCATACTCTCACTTCTAGACACTTAAAATAGGCTCATATAATTACATTTAAGTTTAAAATTAAGATAGCCACTCATTTCTTTAAAGTCTCTATCTTGTGCCTGGATCAAGAATATTTTTGCAGATTAAACACTGTTGCACTTGTGAAAAAAGAATGATTACTTTCTATAATTTGTTATAGCCTGGAACTCGGTATTTGTGGAATTTACATAGTATTACAAAATTTGTCATCATTTAATACTGACACAAAGTAAATTTAAAAAAAGTTTCAAAAGTGCTAATAAGATTGTTAAAAGTAAGGAATGGATTTGAATAATTTATAAATTCACACTATCACTTGTAGACACTTAATATTGGCTGTTATAATTACATTTGAGTTCAGAAACAAGACAGGCAGTCTTATTTCCTTAAAGTCTCTATTTTGTGGCTGGTGTGAGAATATCCTTGCAGATTGAACACTATTATTTAGTGGCACTTTTGAGAAAAGAATGATTACTTACTGCAGTTTGTTGCAGTCTGGAATGCAGTACTTATGGAATGTATCAAGTATTGCAGATTTTATTAAGAAAATTGTATTAATATATTAATTTTGAGAGTCATGTGGTGTTGCTAATATTTATAGTTAAGGAAAAAGGTAACTACAGTTAGAATAGAAATGAAATTATTAAAATGTTTAGTGATCTGGTATAAGATCTCTATGAATATATAAACAAGTTGACTTGAATTTAAAGTCTTACATTTGTAAATTTCATGTTAAGTGCTTCATAATAAAAGTAAAAAAACAGGTAGTTGCCAGATGCATAAAAGCATTGTTTTCAGCTTTGAATCACACATCCTCAATGATGATGATGGTAATTAAACTGCACTGCCATTTGATAGTGCACACTTACAATATAGATTTAAAATGTTCTTGTTAATATAGGAGTTTTTAAGAGTTGTCACATTGTGTTGGAATTATCTTTTAGATCAAAAATTAGATTATACTATTTCTATCTTTCAATTCATAAACATAGACCAAAGATAAATTCTCTTGTCACATGGTAATTAATAATTAACTGGAATTGTTTCTATTATGTAAATTCCACTTTTTGAACTTTTTATGAACCTGTAAGCAATAAAGATTTCATTATTTATTCATATATTTGTGCCTTCATATTTTATTTTTTATTTAAAAATATATGTCTAACATATTTTTTTTTGTTTTACATATAAAATTATGAATAAATAATACATATTTCAGTTCAGGTTAAATGTAGTACAACATATATCCATTTTTAGTTGACAACAAATAAAATTGGATAGGGAAGAATAGTAAAATCATATATCCTGCAGATTGCTTTTTTAAAAAATACCATCTTTAATAAATATTCATTTATCAATAGTAAAACTCTTTACATCTTTGTCAGAAATAAAATTGTTTATAGATGTAATCAAAATTAAAATTAAAAGCAATGAAAAGTTTATTAGCAGATATAGAAAATAAAAATATTTAGTACTTGTGAGTTTTCAAGTAAACCAATATGGCATCCCATATTTTTGATAAACTTACAGTTTTAGGGGCTCCCAAAAAATGTTTACAAAAAAATGCCTGCTAGGGATCGTCATATTTAATATTTACATTTTAATTTTTATTATCGTGATTTAAAAACTAGTTATCATTGTGAAAAAATTAATTACAATATTTACAGTTTCTTTTTTTCTTTTTTTTTTTTGGAATTAACTTATTAATAGAAAAATGGGAAAAAATATAAATACAATATTTACACTTTATTTATGTTATGCAGTCATATCATGACCATTAATGCACACTTTTTGGGAGCACAAGTTCCCACTTTGGAAATGATCTACTGCATTACATTCTGTCACAAAAAGGTCTCAAAATTTTATCTGCATGACAATTTATGAAAAAACTACTGACAAAAAGAAAAACATGCTAATTTGAACTAAAATATTACAATGTTAAGAGCATACCATCGTTTCCCATGTTATAAGTAAAAAAAAAAAAGTTGAAATAAAGCTTCTTAATGAAATTTATTTGGAATTTATTACTTTTTTTTTAAATTTAACAATCAATTTATTAATTTTATTGTAATTTAACTACTAACACATCTTTGGTAGATTATAGGTCATCGAAACTGTACATTTATAACAAAAAAATATAACCTGCCATCTTTGTTTACTTGAAAACTCACAAGTATCTGAAAAATTTAATACCAAGCTATAGAAAATTAAAATATATTTAAACAATGATAAAGTTAAAGTCTTGGCTATAATTCATTTATCATCTCAGTGGTTTACTGCAGTGATAAAGTGTGGACTTTAAAGCTCAATATCAATGGATTGATTTTTCAGTTCTGATACTAGTGTTGTCTGAAGATTGTATAAAATTATAAAACAAACATTCATTTATTTTTACTATTATTTTCTTTTTACAAATACAGTTTATGTAATATATAGGGGGTTTGAACTCAGACTTTCACACAACCCTCAACCATCCATGCTATCTCATACCACTGATACACTTGATCACACACATGTCGAAAAGATAAATAATCACCAATAGACATATTTCATGCTAAACCAGCAAAGCATATCACAAAGGAATGAGTATGTATATTAGTTAAAAACTTATTTATTATTATTAATAATAAAACAAATTGTATTTAGAAAATAAAAACTATTTATAACACTAACAAGATCCATTATTTATCAACAAACATTAACACATACAAATCAGTAGTTCTCTATATTTTATAACATCTTTTTATTACATTAAAGATCAACCTTTACAAGCTATTGTGCATGCGCTTTTTATGAGTGTTAATAATAAATGAATACTTTCACTCCGAACACAAGATATAGTATTTATGAAAGAACAAAATGAATCCACTTGTTCTTTCCAACCCAAATGCTTATATATAGGCAAATCTTAAATACTGGAAATGAAAGCATGAGGATAAACCACTCACTTTAAATTACTGTTTACGATGTCTGAATGAATGACGTCGGCGAAATTATCTGGAATTTACTAAACGTCACTCTCAAATGAAACTTAAACATATGTAGAAAATATAACATTAGGAAAATAGAATTTTATTGAATAATATCAGTAAGAACAGCAAGCATAAGAAATGGTGATCATGTGATGTTTATCTCAAAATATAAGTGAAAGAATTATTTTGGTATTTATTTTTTAAAATAATTTTATTAGCAATTAGTTTTAATGAAATAAATGATAAATTGTTTAAATTATGGAAAGGATATGAAATGATAAAAATCATTTAAATAATAGATATTTGTTTATTTTGAAAAATCAGTTACGCAGATTTTATTCTTAGAAATATTATAAGATATTTGTTGGTTTCAAAAAAGATTCTTATGATGTGGTATTTCAATTATTAGGATAACTGCATTTGAAATGGTTTGTCAATACTGAGCTAAAACTAGTTCATATATTTATTGTTAGCTTCCTAATACCAGGCAATCTTATACCCGGAACCTAATTATAAAATAGGAGAACTGAACACTGATTATATATATGTATGGGAGATGGTAATCTGGACCAACTGATGAGTGTGGTTTAGCACGAAATACGTATATTAGAGATTATTTATTTTTTCTGCATGTGCATGGTCATGTGTATCAGTAGTATGAGATAGTGTGGATAGTAAAGAGACTTGAATGTCTGTGTTCAAATCCCCTATATTTCTTGTAAATAAAAAAAAGACTGATCTGCTATTTTATGAAGTATTGTGAACCTATTCAAATACATTATAGATGTCTATAGTTCTTTAAATTTCTCTTACGAATACGTATATATAACAGCATTTTTATCCATAGTAATTTGAATCTACAAGAGAAATTTTATATATATTTCAGATTTCAAATTAGGCTTAAGATTTATTATTTAGAGAGTTGGCTCATGGATAAAATTTAGACAATTGCTAAAATTCTCAGCACTTAGCAGTTGAAAAATTTAGTCAGAAATGCCTCTTCGTTCCTTTATTCTATGAGAGAACATTTGGGAAGATCTTTGTCCTGCAAAAGTTATTTAAAGATTGTTTATTTTTTTCGCTAACTCTGTATTAATTATAATAATCCATTGTCAGATTTTCAATGAAATGAACGGCTGAAGAGTTGTGGGTTGGAGTGATTTGAAGCCTGTCTATTAAAGTATGAGGATTGGCTATCTTAATATAAAGCTGAGCGCTGATTTTCTATATGTGTGGAAATCGTAATCTGGATCAACTGATGAGTGCTGGTTTAGCACGAAATACTTATATTGGTGATTATTTATCTTTTCAACATGTGTGAGATCAGATGGGTCAACAATATGAGACGGTATGGAAGTTGAGGATCGTGTGAAAACTGAGTTCGAATCCTTTATAAAATAATAATAATAATTATAAATAGGAAAAAAGCTTGTCATTGATTTTATCTTAATGATATAGTTATATGTGTATATTAATACCTTTCTTTTATTGCTGTGTAATTTATATATAATAGTTATATGAGAAGAGAGAAGAAAAAACAACTAAATAAATAGAGGCATTTGAACTTAGGATTTGTAGTATACATGTTTGAGAGATTATGATCTGGCCCAACTGATGAGTGCTGGTTCTGTACAACATACATATATTGAAAATCATTTATTTTTTAATATGTGGGTAGTCATGTGTATCGGTTGTTTGAGATGGAATAAAGGATGAATCTAAACTGAAAATCCTAAGTTCAAATCCCCCTATTTACTATAGTAAACATTCAGTATACTGGAAAAATATGTTAATTAAAAAACTAAATGTTTTTTTTTTAAATCTGCATATCTTTAATAAAAGACATTCTAAATAATATATAGTCTTGCATTGGTGGTCGAGAGTTTCAGCGCGACTGCCTTGCACTTGCAGGCAGTCCCGGGTTGCGGGTTCGCGTCCCGGCCGATGCTATGACACTTAAATAATAATAATATATATATATAACATTAGAAACCAGTCAACAAGTAGACAATCCCAATATAGATAACGATCAAGAATTTCAAACTGTTGTCAAGGCAATTTATATACATGGTTCATTCAATAAAGCAGTAAAACTTTGCCACCATAAGCAATTTTATTTTACAAAATACAATTATTGCTGTTATATAATCCTTTTTTATTATTTATTTATATATGCAATATACTGAATATCCTAACAACTTAATATTTTTACTTAGTGTCCATAATTTTAAAACACTAAAGTTCTAGAGTACATAGTAGTAATTAATATAATCAAGTGGCTATCCTTGATATATGTGTCTGTCTTCCAAAGTTTAATAATTAACAGTTACCAAAATGTATATATATTTTTTAAAGTGTCATAGCATCGGCCGGGACGCGAACCCGCAATCCGGGCAACTGCCTGCAAGTGCAAGGCAGTTGCGCTGACCTCTCAACCACCAATGCAAGACAAATTGTGAACTAGTTTTATACAGATATAGATTTATTAGTGATTGCTTGGATTTAGAACAGTACTTAATTATTTGATTGGCATGCTAAATTTATCAGATATAACACTTTTTTGTATTGCAGTATATAACTTATCAATCAGCAAGTTTATAAATTTGCAGACTTCGATTACATTACCACTTATGCACTGGAATAAGTTAGTGGGGGAGGGAGGATATAAATTTCAAACTGTATATTGCATATATATTTAGATTCATAAACTTGTAATACAGTTATTTGCCTATATATAAACAGACTTACAAACATAAATACATTATCTGTTGAATAATTTTCTTAATGCAATATCTTTTATTTCATATTGTATCTTTTATATTTGTTTATATATGTCCGTTGTTTTATAGTCACACTATGATACTTTTTATAATAAAAACCAATTTGTTCTTTTTTTCTCTTGTGTTTTTATTAAATATAATAAAATAAATTGAAGTTTTTGTTTTGTATATGTGATTTTTGTTTTAAGATTAAATTCTTTTTTAGTCTTCTTTTTTAACTCTCAGTGGTAGTAATTTTCTATAAATTAATGCTGGTGATCTCGACAAACAGGCAAGCTGTTTCCCCATGTCCAGCCAGGCATGTGTTAATGCTGCCACAGCTTGTATTTCTCATGCTTCCAGAGATCAATAATTGACTCTGGTATAAGAAACTTTTTCTAGCATGATTGTTCTTTCTTAATAGTCAGAAAAGCTAGTTTAAAAAGAAAGGTAATTTATTTGGAGATTTTTTTTTATAAAAAGTATAATTTTGAAACGGTTGTATATATATAATACTGCAATATAAATGACGTCATACCGATGCATGTTTTTAATGATTTTATAATGGAAATGTCTTTTTCATCATTGTTTAAGAAATTAATTCAAGCAATTATTTCATATTAATAATTTAGAAGATAAACAAATATTTTTAAAGCTGATTAATTGTTGGTTAGAAAAATTTGAAGATAAAAAACAATCTATTTTCTTTTATATATATTGAAGTAGATTTCTAAACAAAATATTAACATATTTAAATCTTCATATATAATAGGTATAAAAATATATAATTAAATATCAACGGAACCACATAAAATTAAATAAATATGTTTATAATAGACTATATAGGTGGGCGTTGTATAAATTAATAATTATGAATTTTAAATATTGTTATTAAGATCTTGATGTAAGGTGTGTGTGTAATATACATATTTAAAAGAGATCGGAGAAGATTAGATCACACATTTTATATAGGAAAACGTAACAGTTTTATTGCTAACTCATTATATAACATAAGCATTGATTAATAAGAATAAAATGTTTGTTATGAAAAACTTCATATGGTTATGCACAATTCAACATTAGTCTTATAATTTACTTACAAAAAATTTATTTAAAATTTATAAATTATTAGGCCAATAATATTGAAATTATAATAAAACATGTAAATTAATTAAAATTAAATATTAAAATAAATTGAATTATAGAATTATTTCAGTAGTATTTTATATTATTAAATATTTTTATTTATTATAAATAAAAAATAAAGATAAAATATTGCAAATAGTATGTACAAGGCTTGAGATAATTTTAAAATATTTGTATGTTTATTTGATAAAAAGTAATAGTATAAAAATATATTAATTTTTTTTATAAATTAATACACTGTACAGGCTTACACACACCTGCACATATATAATGTACTATTAAGGGATTCGAACTCAGACTTTCACACGACCCTCAGCTCTCCACGCCATCTCATATTGCTGACTCACCTGATCATTTTCAACATGTATATGATCAAGTGGGTCAGCAATATGAGATGGCATAGAGAGCTGAGGGTCGTGTGAAAGTCTGAGTTCGAATCCCTTATAAAAAAATTTATGTGAAGTAATCTTTTCTCAAGCATATATATATATTTTCTATCAAATTTATTTTTAATCAGTGATGAAATATTCCATCCACATAAAAGTGAGTATCTATAAAGATGTAGCCCTTATTTATTATGTACATTATTTCACTCTATTTCATTCGGTGTCTCCATAATTTGCTCCCATGTTGAAAGTTAATTATTAAAATAACAATACCAAATGTAAGGATATCTTTAGAATGGAAAGATTCTTATTACTTATCTCAAGTCCTTGAATAGAATAATTATTGGTAAAATATGGCATGTTTACTAAATTTGGAAATTTTTTTCTCTCCTGTGTCATAGCATCAGCCAGGAAGCGAACCCGCTAACCCGGAACAACTGCTTGTAAAGCAGCTGTCACTGACCTCTCAACCACCAATGGAAATTTGATATCAAATATGGTAGACAAATATATATTTAAAACTTATCAAAAAAATATTTTTTTAAAAATATTTTTCAAAAAATATATATTTAATAAATCTTGAATTTGCTATTCTCACTCAAAGAAGTTCAAAAAATTTATATATGTTTATATGCTTTCTTAGATTCAAACAGCAATAAAATGAAAGCATTAATGCAATTCCAACAAACAAATTAATGTCAAGTGAAGGATTTTTTTCATGAATTTAATGTCATGTACTATTTTTTCAGATTTATGGTGTTTGGGAATCTGAAGAAGACTACTAGGACAGTTGAAACTGTTATAAATAAAAAAATATTTGCTTAAAGTGTTAAGAGAGTATTAATAAAGTTTATATTGAAAAACAAAAAAGGGGGCAATATTAGCATTCACCATTCTCTCTGATAAGAAATGACTAGTAGGAAGAGCATCTAAATTGATTTTAACAAGGAAATTGAGGTATTTTGATTCTAGATACCAAAATTTGAATTGTTATTATCTGTTTATTGGTGATAGCAAGAAGAGATGGTGATGGTTGAAGTTTACTAGTGGTAGGGATCATGTGATAAGCCTCCCAAAAGAGTATTGTCTTATGTATGATTATTAAGATCATTATAAGCAGCAATGGATTTGATTAAGAATTGGAAAAAAAATATCTTTACTGGGTGGAGTCTTATCAATAGGGGTGACTAGAACAAATTTCACAGCACTAAGATAATGAGAGATGACTTTAAAAATATTATTAAATGATTGCTGAAGATAAAAGGTAGAAATTGAGTGAAAAGACAGACCATTGTCTTTGACATGCTTCTGTAAGTTTGAGATGCTGATCAGTTTAGAGCAAAGTGAATTAATCGTCTTCTTGAAAGCATTAATAATAATGATGATGATGATGATTTAGCAAGTAATTTTTGAAAAGATCAGGATGTTGATGAGAGACTTTTGCATGAAGAAAAAAGTATGCTTTAGACAAGAATTTAGTTATATTTCCAGCAAATATGAGGGTAGAGTTTTGAATGGATGTTCTCATAGTATTCATAGATCTATAAAAGCAAAAAAGTTATGAAAGGGAGCAGTGAATGGAGAAGAAACAGTTTTACCAAACAGTATCCATATGGATGACTTTTTAATGTTGAATTGAAGTTTATAGTGTCTCAAACAACTTTCCTAAATAGAAATAAGTAAAGGAAGGTATTTCTTAGAGGAAAGAAAAATGACTAGATCATCCTTGTATGATATATACTTTATTGCTACATCAATCAATAGAATATAGATATCAGGCAATTTTCACTCTATTTCCAGAAGTAGTAGAATAAAAAACAAAACACTCAATGATGTACCATGCATAATAAAGTAATGGTATTTGAATTCTGCTGCAACTTTGCCATTAACAGTGATAAAGATTTTTCGATTTATTAGAATGTTATGTAAAATGTAGATAATGGGAATGTTATGCAATTCTAATACTTTAGTGAGGGTGTCAATGGGAGCAGAATCAAAAACTGATGAAATATGAAGTTACACTATTACATGACCAGCATTCTTATGATTCTTTTGGCCAATAACACATATAAACAGGGTGATAGCATCAGAAGTAGAAGCAGCCTTTTTAGAAAACTGATAGTTTGAGCTGGAGGCAGAATAATAGGTTGTATCTTTATCTCTAATGATGACCTCAATGACTTTGATAAGTAAAAGTGACAGAGATTGGATGAAGGTTATTAAGAGGAGAGGGAAGAGTATTTTGCTTGAGAAATGGAACTAAATAAACTGAATACAGCCTATCAATATAATAAATTTGTGTAAAAAAAAAATCAAGCAAGTTCATAATAATTGGTACAGTAAAAAACTAATATGCAGGAGAATGTATTTAGGAATTGCATGGGGATCAGGATAAGTGTTATCAGATAAAAATTTAAGCTTAAGCAGAAGGTCAGGCTTTGTAATATCATGACCTCCACCAAAAGCAAATAAAGGGAATTCAGGGCAGCTGAAAGTTTGCAACATAGATTTCAAATAATAAAAAAATAGAAGGTAACATGTTGAGTCCTTTGCAGAAATGTTTAGCTACAATAATTGAAGAAAGAACAAACTTTTTATTTTTGTAAGAAAGAGCACAGCAAATGTATCTTTTTGACCAGTTATGATTAAGACAAGAAGATTTGGGATTTTTTAGTAGAAAGGTACTTATCAAAATAGATTGAGTATATTTATATTGATACTTAAGAGATATAATTGAAGGAACAGAAGCAGGGGCACAAGAAGTGACTTTCAATTTTAAATTTATAGCACCAAGTTCCTTAACTAAGCTGTAGGTGATTTCTTATTATTGGCAAAGTGTCTAATGACTGATTGAATAATATTGATAAAAGAGAACCAAGCTATTGTAGGTTGTAGAGGAATAATATCGACCTTTTTTAAAATAAATGTAAATTTTTGAGATTACTGCCTCTGGAGATGTAGCCTTAGGCAATAATCTTAATGTATCACTGTAGTAAAGACCAGGTTGTGTATAAAATCAATATCAACTTGCATGGAGAGTGTCAGGTGATCAAAAAACAACTAGTTCTAAAGACAGCTTAACTGTAAAGTGTGAATCAGGTGAATAAAATAAAAGAAATAAAAGGTCAATGAATGTTTTAAAGTAGAGCAGAAGATGGCATTATTGGTGAAAAACCCTTCACTAATTGTCAGTTTTCAATTAATATGGTAAGCTACAAAATCAGTACAAGACCATTAAAATTACTAAAAGAGTGAGTAGGAAAAGAGTTGGATGAGAGAATTCCATATATAATTTAAAATTAAGTTGCTGCTTTTACATTTTTGCTATTTGAAAAACTGATCTCAGTAAAGTATCTTTTTTTACTTATTTATCTTATTCACATCAGAGCCATGTTTATTATTCTCAATGGGTTTTTTTTTAACATTTTAAAATAATTTGTAAATTTCAACTTAAATTTATTGATACATACCTGAAAGTTAAAAATATCAATTTTTTTTTTTTGCATTTCTTGTTTTTTACTGTTAAAATAATTTTTTTATGTGTCAAGCGTTGTTAGCCGAGAGGTCATCGCAGCCATCTTGCAAGCAAGTAATTGGTTGCAGATGGTTGTGGGTTCGCCTCCTGGCTGATGCTATGACGTATGAAAATAATATTTTTTTTATGAAATTAGTTCCAAATATTGTTGTTAATCTAAACTGCATTATATGTTTTTAATTCTTTATATTTCCTTAAATAAATTTCAATTCTATTAGAAGACTTCTAAAAAATTTCAAAATACGGTTGAAAAATAAAAAAATAAAAAACCATAAAAAAAAAAAAAAAAACATTGAAATTGTGATTAATTTGTTTATTCAATCTATATTATCAGATTAGTTTTATTCTATAAAGTCATGAAATATTATGAATTAATTTCAAGATAAAACAAGGCAAAATTCTCTCCATACAGTAATGCCATTCTATGCCAACCAGAGTAATCACAGGATGTCAGAAGGTTTGTGCATAAAATCTCTATCTAGTGCCTACTCATTGAATATCCAAAGACTAGTTTCTAGCTTGTGGGCTTCGTCAGTAAGGAGCCTTGGATCTGAGAGCACTGCACCTAGGTCTTAGACTCCTCACTGACGAAGACCACAAGCCAGAAACTAGTCTGGGGATATTGGATGAGTAGGCACTACATAGGGATTTTATGCACAAGTCTTTTGGCATCCATTGATTACTCTGGTTGGCACAGGGTGGCACTACTGTATGGAGAGAGTTTTGCCTTGTTTAATAACAATTATGTGATAGTATAAGAGATGGTGATCATGTGATTGTTTATTGGTAATTTCAAGATGTTAAATATAAAATGATAGAAAATTTTTGTAATTTGGCAATACAAATATTACCACAACATATAACTTTTGAATCTGTGATTATATTACAAATTTATTTAAAGTTTCAGCACTTCCAGATAGGGGAAAATCCAATGACTTTACAGAAAGAAATTTCAATTAATTACAGATGATTGACAAAACTATGATACTCTCTTTAATGTAATGAAAGATTACTATTTTCATTACAAAGTGTTTGATTGTGTGTGGAATAAAATTGTATAGCACTTAAATATGTCTAGACAATTATTAAATCATTTTCCATGATAAAAGACTCCTTTCTGAAAGATATTAGTAAAAAATATTATCCTATCATTTATATGAAATCAGGCAATTAAGAATATTGTAAAAGATATGTAACATCACCATGTTTTTTAAATAAATTACTGGATTTGATGAATTGTATAAATTATCATTTTGAAGATATCCTAATTTCTGTAAATTGACAAATGGTTAGAAGATATTATTGAACTCAGAATAAATTATATTATGGCTATCAAAATACGTTTTATAGACAAGAAAAAATTGCAAAATATTTTTTTTCCATCAATGATAAAAATATAAATAATAATTTGATCCATCATATGGCATGCTTCTAATTATCCAGTTCTTATGCTTACGATGGGACCAATTTCACATAACAGCATTCATATCAATAAATAATGGCTTTGAAATAGATACCTAGGCATAAGTATTTTTTATACCAAGATCAATATGAATTGTTCTGGTAAAATATTGATATTGTCAGATGGGTGACTTCTGATGTAATTGATTTCATTTTGATTTTTTGTTTTTTTAGCTGAAATACTTAGTAACATTTTTTTTTATCTCTTTCTGTGAATTTTGATTTCTAAACACAGTTATCTCTACCAGTTTTATTTTCAGTGTTTAATAAGTACAGTCACAATTCTTAAGTGTTAAGTTTGATAATTTAGTTCATTATATATCCCTAATTTGTACCCCTTTAAATGCAGATAGTTTAAAAATTATTTCTCATAGAATTATAAAATTAATGTCAGCAGTGTAAGAGATACTTTTTATCATTTTCTTTGGATGTTATAGGCAGAAAAATGTTATCTTGTAGTTCTATTTCTATACTATATGATAGTATTATATAATTGATGTTCTTCATATAGTGTTTAATTTGTGTCTATTACATCAAACCCAGTTATTTAAATCATGGGATGATATACGATTGGGGTAATTGGGATGATGAAACTATTAAACAAGGCAAAACTCTCCATACAGTAGTGCCAACCAGAGTAATCAAGAGATAGCATAAGAGATAGTGATCATGTGATGATGAAACTATCCTTCATGCTTTACTAAACTGTCCTGTACTTGGATATATATATATAGATACATCATTGAAAGAAGCACAAACTTCAAACTTTCCTCCTTTGCTGCTTTATCCAAAGGCTTGAAAAACGGTCTATTCTCAGTAACTAGAATATCAACCTTTTTAACATTCACCGTTTGATGTATAAGATGTCACCTATATTTCAATCAGTTGTCTGGTAGATTGGATTCAATATTTTACAATAAAATTGGAAAAATTAAAAATAGAGATCAAGCAGTTGCCCCACCAAACATAGTTGAGGCCACATGGAGCCTAATCAAGATTTAAACCCCAATATAACAGCAATGTTGATATTAGTGGAGTGCTAAGAGTTTGAGTCTATTTACAGTGACAATATGACGATAGAGATCAATTCTGGGATTTAAAAATGGACAGTTCAAAGTAAGTTTTTTTTCCGATTGTAGTATCGTGAGTGTGGGCTTTTGTGTAAATAAATTGTCATCTTGATGTGAAAGTTGTTAAACCATATTCAGATTTGAAATATGTAAACACATTTTGCATCAATAAAGATTTTATTAACAGTAAAGAAAATATTTTTTGTTATTTTTCAAAACAGATGATAATGAGAAGAAAACATTTAAGGTAAGCATTTACTTCCAAAGGTGGATCTCCATCACTAGTAATGTATCAAGAAAAAAATATAGATTTATACATATGAATAATAAAGTTTATATATTTAAAATATAATTTTAAAATAACTAATATATTATATAGCAGCAACAATTATATATATATAATATAATAAAAAGCTTTTTGCTGGTAAATATTTTATGACTTTCTCAATGCGATTGTAATCTATTTTAATGCTTCAGTTTACATTACATACACAGTGACATCTATTGTTTTTATATAAAATTAATTAAAACTAAGATAATGGGAAAAAGAAATAATCCAAATATTTAAAATGTAGCAGAGGTCTGTTACATTTCATATACAAAAAGTATAAACTATTAAGACTTCATTAAATATTTAAAATGTAACACACTAAAATAAAATTTATCAATTAAATAACATATAATAATTATACCAAGTATATAAATAATACACTATATAAAATTCATTACATAACTTTCCACTCATTTTTAATTGACCAATTATTAATTAAATTAACTGATGTTTTACATATATTCATACAGTTATGTTTGTTATAGTTCTAATTAATTTTATATTTAAAAAACTATAGATGTCAATATATATGCAAAGTTGATTAAAGTTTTAAAATATTTTAAAATTGCGTTGAGAAGGGCTTAAAATATTTGCCAAAAATACTTTTTTGTTATTACTATGATGGATATATAAAATTATTGATGTTATATAATGGTATTCTATATTTTATTAGTTTTTTAAAAATAATATGAAATAACAGAGTAATGGATTAAATTTCCTTATTTGATATTTTGAAATACAGTATAGTTAAAAAAATAATATTAACTTTTTATCAGTTATAGAAACATTTAAATGCTATAACATCTAGTTTTGCAATCCCAGTTTCAGAAAAATATAATATTTACAATATAAGACATCTACATATAATTATGAATAATTAAATAAGAAAATAATTAGAATATTACTATGAAAACAAACATATCTTAAAATGATAAAACTTGAGGTTTACATTTCATCTTACATGTGTAGGAAAATCATGTTTATCCAAGTTTTAATGAATAATTAGTATATAAATACAGAATTAATGGGCTAGTTTTGATTATACTTGGTTATCTTTATTCATTTAATTATAAAATTATTATATCAATTACATATTTTTTGTCTCTGTTATTTAAAACTTGAATAACTATTTATTTAAAAATAATAGGTACTGTTTGGTGCACTGTACTGTGCCACTTGTATGGTTTTTGATGGGGACTGCAGCATCACCTAGTGGCACAATACAGCACACTGAACAGTAACTATTTTTATATTAGAAAACAACCATAAGAATGACATTGAATATATATTTAATTAGATAACAAATAGCTTTTTTAATTCTGTTTGAAATCCATATTTTTTACATAAAGCCATAATCCAAACAAAATACTTCTAAACCATTTCTCAAATTTTATTTTGATATGTAATATAATATTTAATCTCATGAAATAGCTATATGAACATCACAATTTTCATTCTAATATCTTTGTTACCATTTCCATCATCAGATAATCAAATACATAAATACCTAAAAATACTAATTTGTTTCTTCTATCATCTGTTCAATTATTTCTCTCACTCTCTTATTACTTCTATATTGCTTTAAGTGATTTATGCCTATTTTGTTGCAAATATTCTACACATTTCATTATTTATCATTTCATTCAGAACTTTCTAAGTATCTATAAGTATTAATATATGATAACAACAAATGTTGTAATTAACTTTCATAATTCATTAACATCTCAATGTTAATTCTACCCTTATCATCAAAAGAAGTTTCTGAAATTAAATAATAAACAAATCAAAAGATAAAAATCCTGTTGTAAATCATTTCATATATTAATCTCTTGCATAAGAATGTTATTTAATTTTTTGAAAAATTTTTGGTTTATGCATATCCTTTCTCATTCAAAGCTATATCTTTTTTGCCATTATGTATAACAAAATGATCTATTTTTTTCTAAAATAAATACATTTATTAGTAAAGTAAATATTAGCTTTTTTCCTCCATATCTCTGACATTAACTGCATTTCCATTCAATTGGTCGAACTAGATTCATGTTTTTACTTAATTCAACTGACAATCCAATAGTATTTGCAAAAATAAATAAATCATTTTTTTATAATTCTGGGTAAATACTAAAAAATATTAAAAAGACTGACTTAAATTAGGAAGATAAGATGAAAATGGTTGTTAAATGATTATAAAAAAACTTATGAGGAGAGTTTGTTAAAAAATATTAAGAGTATATTGTAGTGATCTTCCATAGCTAGCCTTATTGAATTTTAGGTTGTTCAAAAGTTATAAAATGTAAACAGACCTCGGCATTTTTTATTTATAATGAATCAGTAAATACATATACAAACTAATCTATCATTTTTGATTAATAAATTGAAGAATAAATAATATTTAATTTAAAAAAACATGAATAATATATAATAAATCTTTGATTAAAAATACAATAAAATGCAATGATTTAATCCCAAAAAGCACTGACTAGAAGAACAACTTAGAAGATAATAGTGGTCTTCTCTTAAAAGATAACAAATTTATTATGTGTCTCTACACATCAGAACTCACTTTTCATATACTGCAATCATCTGTTTACATGGCACACAGCAAAATAGTTGTGTGCGTGCATATATATATAAAGTAAAGCAAAAGTAGAAATAAACACAGACATAAATTTTTGTAGATATTTTTTTACATTTTGCGGAATAAAAAATAATAAATAAAGGGTTAAATAATTCTGGATTAAAACAGAATTTTATTATTAATTAAAACATTTTAAAAGGTCTAAATATTGTATTATTATTATTACTCTAATTTTGAAATTTAAAAATAAGCATGTTTTCTGTTAATTTTAAAATATCTATTTTCAAAATATTTCAATTAATTGGTAAATTATCTATTTTTAAAAACATGTATATCACACCTTGATAAAACTTCAAACTTGTTTTCAAAAGAATTAGACAATTGAAAACAGACATTATGTTTTTATCATTGACCCAACCAAGATTATAAAAAGACTGATAAAATTTGACTTATAGTTTTTGTAAGAGCTGGTCAGAAGAGTTGGTTTTAATATTATAAGCAGTTGCCAAATAGGCCAGCTGCAAAGTTTGGATATTCATTTTTATGAAAACAGTTCTTGTCTTAATATTTACAGAAGCAGCTGGCTCATAGATAGCTGCAAATATGGCTAAAATATATTGTGAAGAGTTGGCTACAGTTTGTTGATAGCTGTGGCAGGGAGTGATCACAATAAAGTTAGCTTCAGAAATGGCTGGCTGAATTATATGAAAAACTATCATGAGGATGTAAGAATGCAAGGAAACAGCTTTTCTACAGTTCAATAGTGGAGTTTGAATTCACATGGAGGAGAATGACCCACTTCTTTGCATTGGAATTCATAGCATTAAAATTTTTATAGAAGACAGCTTGCCAATCCTGGATAGAAAGAAGCTCATGACATGCCTAAAAATGATCTGAATTGTACATCTTCCTGATACTGGCACCAATCTTACCAAGAAAAAGCTTGAAGAATTGGTATAGGCATACTACTGTTTATCTATATGCAGAGAAGCACAGATAAATGTATATACAAAAGCAAGTTGTTTTAAAATTTCTAATATTTATATTAAAGACATTATCATTAGTTAAAGGCAACTTATAGTAGCTTTATATATAATTTGAATGAAATTAAAAAAAATTTTTTTTAAATAATTCATTTGTGAAATGACATTCTACAGTGAGATATATAATATATGATGATTTTGTTTAAAATCATTTATTGAGAAAACAAAAAGACCTTTTAAAATTTCTATATTTAACTTTATGAGTGGTTGAACCGAATTATTTTGTCTTTTGGCCAATTCTCACCCTTGTGAATTTTTTTTTGTAAGTATTATACATTAAAAATGCATGTAAAATGGTATATTTTATTATAGTAAATTTTTTCTGAAAATTCTGCACTAAAAGACAGGAAATTCAAAATTCCCCCTCTTACAATAGACATAAGCCTTGCTCTGACATGTTCAGCCATTGTCTGTTGCCAAGGCTGTAAAATGTTTGGCATTTTACAATATTGTAGTTTTCAATGACACAAAAACATGTTTATTTGTGAATTTATTATGGTTTAAATATTTTTTAAAAATAATTTGCACTATATTTATTAGATATTAAGAAATATAAATTATTAATAGCTTATTTTGATTTGAAATACTTTATTTTCAAAAATAGAACATTATATTAGCAGCTAAAGTAAATATGACCTGAAGAAAATTAGAAGACTACCTTTGATGTAAACAATCTACTTTATATTTATGAGTAAAAAAATTTTGCAATAAATATTCAAAAAATTTAAACCTTTAAAGCATAATTCATTAGATATAAGAGAAATAAATAATTATTCATTTCAATATTTAAAAATAATAAGAATTAAAAAATATTTTGTTGGTTTTATAAACTGAAAAATAATCTCTCTAAAAACACTGACATGTAAAGTCTTTGTTTTAATTGTGATCTCATTTTATTAATATTTATCAAAACAAAATGTGAACATTTAAAATTTATTTCAGTAGTAAACAAAAATATCTATCAAATGAAGTCAAATTTATTATTTTCTAAAAAGTAATAATCATTTTATCATATATTTTATGTTAATGTGTGAGACAAAGAAAAATGTTAGAAAATGCTGAAATGTAAGAGGCCTTACATTGAATTTTGGAACAGTCAATTTAGAAATCATTATAATTAATTAACAATAGTCTGTTAAAGGCTGAATGTATTTAAAAAAATAGTAGAAATCTGATGAAAAAACAAATCTTTTTTTAAAGAAATCTGTCAAAAAAAAAATTAAATAATAAAATATACCTGCTGGAGGATTTAACTTTTATCAGCAGTCAAGAAAAAATTGACTTTATTTATTTTGTTTATGGAAAAGAAAAGTTTTTATGAGAATGTTTATAATTAATAGATATCTGTATCAGTAAAATATAGTATTTTAATCATTTATTGTATTTTATATAATGATTCAAAGATATTCAGAAATTATTTTGCCACACCATAGGTCTGTGTGCCTATATATGTCAATGCTTGTCAAATAGGACATATATGTAAAATTTAATCATTTTTGTGTATGTTATAAATTGTGCCTCCATTTGCATATATATGTAAACCACTATATAATAACTTGAATTTTGTATGAATCACATATATGTAAATCACAATGTGATAAATTGTTATTATTGTTTGTTAATCAAAATCAGAAGACTTATATATGTAGCTTAATTCTACTGTCCTTAATATGATTTTTTGTTGTTATTAATAAACTTGTGTTCAATTATAAAAATTATTCCAGTGGTTCTAAATATTTTTAGAATATCTGTTTTCATCATCTCTTGGTCACATACAGTAATAGAGCTTGTGTTCTTCTAAGCTAGATTCATATATAATGGTTGATATATAAATGGGTGTGTATATTAGTGCTTTTGGGCATCCTGAGATGATCAATCATTATCCTGGTTGGTGCAAAAGAGCATACTCTTTAAAACCCATACACTACATTTTATTTTATTTTAGTCTTAGAAATTAAGTTTATAGTTAGACAGTATATTAATGGTAGTACTAAGTGGCCAGAGTATTGATGATGATCAGTATGTTTTGATATCCCAGTATTATTGTTTAGATTTTATGATTATTTATTCTGATGAATGAGCAGTTAGTTGTTTCATCCTAGTAATGTTTAAATAATTGTCCAATCTGGCAAAGGCTTTATAGTTAGCCTGGTCTATAGAAGATCCATTTCAAATCCAGCCACAAGATGAACTGTTTATTTATTATATTGTTGATCATTCATGATGATGAATGGTTATTTTGAAGTATTACTTACTTTTACTTATTATAATGCTGGTTTGTGGTTAATTAAATATACTTTAGTTGCTGTGAGGAGTAGCTGGCTGATCTCACAGAGATATCTAATCTGATGTTATGCTCTCTTAATAGATAAAATTGCTCATATATTTTTTGTGATAAAACTTTACTTTAATAATATACTTTTTTGTAAATTTTAAATTTAATTTACTTGGGAGCGATGATGATTTACCCCCTCCCCAGATTTACTCTTTTCATTACCCTCATCCCATTACAATACATTTGTTCTAAATAAATAATACTTGAATGAATTATATCACAAAGATATAATAAATTCTTAACAGACATAGTCTCATTGTTAAACATACTGAAATTTATTCCATTTATATACTAAAAGAAAACTAAATATTGAGATGTTTAAAGGCAAACCACTATTTTCAATAAATACTCTAACTCAATGCCACATCTCAATAATTACCTGATTATTGAACCCAAATATTTTAACTTTCTAATTGAAATTAATCTTGATGCTTTTTCAACAATTTGTTTTTAACATAAAATGAACTCATATTATTTTGCTATCCACATGTTTCCTGTATGACCATGGTAAAGAATTTAATTACTATGTCCTCATCATTTTATTGGATTATAAAAATTTAGAAAGATAATAGCCACAATTATTCTAACACTCCATCATTAACTGACAACAAGAGAAAGAGGGAAAAGCTCATTCTCAACATTAAAATGAAAACATTTTATTTATTTCATAGTTTCTAAAGTGCCATCATTATATGTTTAATCCATTTCTCCAAATTTCCAATGTTTTTCACTATAAAAATTAGACTTGTAGATAAAACCTTATTCCCTCTGTAGACTTTTTATGCTACAACTTGGAACCTTCTTTGACTATCTATAACATTATAAATACACACAGGTCTGGCATTATTTGTTTTGTACTTATTTTTTTCTGTGACTTTTAGTAAAACTTCTTTATATTACAACTTTATTGAACAGATTTTTTAAACGCTTTTTTCTTTACTTTGGAAAATGTAACTTTCTGACATTTTTTTTTATTCATACAAACTCTTTTTTTTTTTTGGTGTGATTATAATAATTTTATTTTTGATCAAATATAATAATATATGTTCATTTATTGTATCTCGATAATGCATTTTAATTAAATATATAATGTTTACTTTAAAAATATAGATGATAAACTCTAAACAATGTTCAAGCATTATAAATTAATCTTACTTCTCATTTGCCTACAGTTAAAACATAGAATATAAATATATATTTAAAAAAATTTTAAGCAAAATCAATATATCTGAAAATCATATATTAAATATATGTTGTAGAACAATCAAAGTGAAACAATATTGTCTTTTATGTCATGGCAATGGCTGAAATTTTGATAGAAATTTAGTGTGAATTATATATCAGAGAACTGAAAACAAAACATTGAGGACAAATACAATGCCTATTTCAGTATAGCCAGAGGGATAGAATGGTATACATTTGCATGTTACGGTATTAGGAAAAGATTTATGATAAACTCATAAAAATGTATGTAAATAATTCATATCTTTATAGATATGTAAACAGTATCCCCATGTTCAATGAAAAATGAACAAATATTTCTAACAAAGCTTGATGCGATTATTCTAAAACTGCATATACAGGGTTGTTGCTTTTGCAAGAATATTTGAAAACTTGAATCACTGCTAAAGCAATATAAACCTTAATGTTAGTATTATTAAATAAGAAATTAAATTTATACTTATCGAAAAATGTAAACATTTTATATTTCCGTAAAGTTTTATTAATATTTCATACTTCAATAATTAAATGACTAATTCTCATATATAAATGGTTCTAAATATTTATACGATTGTATAATAGAATAAAAAAAAAAATTTAAACAAGGTATGATGTAAATAGAAGTATTTTAAAATGTAAATGAGTGTAAAAATGAAGTTGCAATCTTGCATTTAATATATAATTGAATTAATTATTTATTTATATATGAACACATGTAAATGAGTTATAAAATACATTCATATGAACACACACTTATACATGTATAACAATTAAATAAAATTAATGTATAATTTTGCCATTTAATATTTTGATTTTCTATTAAAATTTACATATAGAAAGGCTTTAGAAATTTAATAATACTAGAAAACGAAGAACAAACATAAGCAGTCCAACGTGCTTTTAACTGATAAGTAGAATGATTTGGATTATGAAAATGAATTGTTTCTACTTGGCCAACTTTCAAAAAAGAGAGATTTACAAATGACTTAGAAGTCTGAGATCCGAATGAAAAGTTCAACAGCTTTACTAAAATTTTGTATAATAATTAACTGCCGTTAACATTTTTTCTCATCCACAAAGCTATAAGTAAATTATATATTCGGAATCTTTGTATCACTTAAATTAATTCATAATAGTATAAGCCTGCATTTTATATTATTACTTCAAACTATAAAGAAAATTGTTAAGTACTATTTTTTCTTCTCTTTCAAATTATGCAAATAGATCATATTCTTAAAGCTTATAGTAGATTAAATGTTTTATAAGAGTGAAAAAACTAAATTGAAGTAATATCTACGTTTGGTCAGCGTGAACTTAACTTGAAATCATTAGCATGTTTGAATCACAGGTGACTACCTTGATAAAATCAAATAAAGGTGTGTGTGTG
This sequence comes from Epiperipatus broadwayi, assembly GCA_028023455.1. Taxonomy (NCBI): domain Eukaryota; kingdom Metazoa; phylum Onychophora; class Udeonychophora; order Euonychophora; family Peripatidae; genus Epiperipatus; species Epiperipatus broadwayi. The sequence continues at coordinate 655,940 of JAQFVV010006348.1, forward strand.
CCAATACGATATTTCTTATATATGGAGACCAATAGCCAGAAAGGAGTTTGCAGATGTGAAGTAGGTACATTGACGATTTAATAGTTACTCAAATAAAATAACTTATTGCTGCTAAGACCAAGACTGTTTGCCGTTAATATTGTAGCAGAGATGACAATTAGAAGGACTACATTGTTGCTTTTTTTCGGAGGGTGGGAGTGGGGTAGGGTTCTTCTCATTGATTCAGGATTTATATCAATAAAATCTAAAAATTCTGTTATAAATTCAATTATTTAAAAATTGTAAATGAAAATAAAAATATGCTACTTTTCACTTTATATAAATGTCATGTGATCAAAGCATATCTGTGCATACATCTCATATATTTATATTAAAATTATTTTATTTAATAGGATTAGTGAATTCATATCATTTAGTTTTATGTTCCCATGGATAACAGAGATCTGAAAAAATACTTAATACTATGTAATTTATGTTTAAAACACACATTCTACACAGACCTTTTTAGCACACACTTATATAATGGAATTTATTTTGAAAATTACATATACACATTAAAGCATCAACAAAAGCAAATAAAAAAAAAACATAAAGTATGTATTATAAACATATACTTGCAAATACCTTGGGCAGATTATTAAAACATAATGAATAAAATTAATCATAGAATTAAACTTGTTGTTTGGAGTGCTTTTGGTAAAAATAACTTGATACTAAAAGGAAATATTCATATGTGTTTGAAAAAAAAGGTTTTTAATAAATGTGTTTTACCAGTTCTTACTTATGGATCTGAGACTTGGACACTTAATAGAAGAGCAATACAGAGACTTCAGATCACGCAAAAAAGTATGGAGAGAAGCATGTTGGGAGTAGGAAATCAAAAACGCATTGGATGAGTAAGAGAACAGGCAGGTGTTACTGACCTCATTGAAAAAATTAAAAGACTGAAGTGGAGTTGGGCTGGACATATTGCTAAAAAAGATAATAGATGGACAATTGAAATCCTAAACTGGATTCCAAGAGATTTTATTTTAAAAGACCCAGAAAGAGACCACATGTGAGATGAATGAAATAAAAAAAAAGTGTGCAGAGGTGATGTGGAGAAGAGAAACTAAAGATCGGAGAAGATGGATTGAACTTGGAGAGACCTTCATCCTGCAGTGGATTGATAAGGGTTGATGGTGATGATGATGACTTGCAAAGTCAAATATGTCTTTAATAATTTCACCAAATGTTACTTTAGTAATATAAAGAACTAACCACAGTAACTAATTTTTTTTCATATATGTGGTCTTATGACAGCTTATTTATTATCATATTTTTAGCATATTTTTATTAAAAATACTGTAAATATAAAAAACATATCTTTACAAAATAAAGTGATAATATTATCAATATAAAATATAATTCTGCAACATTTAGAAAAATATATTATATTAATAAAAAGTAAACAAGTAAAGCCTCCTATAAATGTTGTATATTTTATATATATAAATATGAATACAATCTGAAGTAAAAAAAAAGTTGTTTTGCTTCTATTATTCAAAGACAGATTTTGCTTTTTAACATGCAAACATGGAAGGAAGGGGAACTCTATAGATTACAGTTATTAGCTGAAAACAAAAACTAAATGTACTATGTGTCATATATTAGTTATAAACGTTAAATGTCATAAAATTAAGATTACAAGGAACTAAAACTGCTCAATACAAAGTGGAATTTACGGCTGTTGCTGAATATTATATATATATATGAACACACACACTATATAGCTGGAAAAATAGATAATAATGCATACATATGTTTCAAATAACAACTTTATTCACACCTTAAGAAGTTACATATGGATATCATTTTACATCTTTCTTATTATAGGTTACATTCTTACAAATGGGCAGCGGCTCTACAATGAAAACAATAAATAAGAAAAAAAACAAACGATAAAAAAAAGGCACGGCCATCTGCCTGACACATCTATAAAGAATTACATTGAAATAAGCTACTTAAGCATTATTTGTGTTAACAAGTTGACCACTAAATACAGTGTTTTAACAGTAAATAACAACAAAAGGAAAAACCAGAACTACAGTGGCTATCTACACGGTTTCAGATAAAAGTTTTCCACACCTCAAAGCAGGTTGTCGCTATAGTCCCCTTTCTGCCATCTGCTTATTAATCTTATTAGATACTACTTAATTTAGCCAGTGACAATTTACTAGAGAATCTATGAAATTCTGATTTGATGTCACACTTTGTACTTACCATGGATTACATTAATGTAACAACTTTTATACTCTGCATAGGAGTCCTTATTTCCAGTTAATCAATCTTGCCATAGCAGTTCAATAAACACCTATGGATCTTTGATCTTTAGATTTTCAGTTGATCCCATGTGTGACTGGCTAATCAGTGCTGGTATATTTTCCAATCGTAGTCCTTGTGTGTTATATATATTAAATTATATGTATATATTAAGATATCAACAAAAATAAAAGTTACCACCTTTTTTTTTTTGTATTGAAAATTGGTGATCATGAAATTCTAAAGATACAATTCTTAGGTGATTTTAAATTAGTAAATTTTAAGCACGTTTACCTGTCATGTAAAAATATCTTCATCAAATTTTTATAACATTTTACAATTTATTTATTTTTTTAATCTTGAGCACATCAGTTAGGTGTGAGATATTATATATGAAAGTTTTGCTACATTTCAGCTTTATATTTAAAGTTATTCTGAATTTTAAAATTCTAATAAAAAATGAACAAACATGTATATAAATATAATTCCTTTCTCTCTTTAAAATGAGTTGATTAATCTTTTTTTCAATCACATATTAATTATTACTAAAACATTTAAAAACAAATGAAGAATTTAAAAAATATTTTAAATATTCAAAAGAACCCCACATTTTTACATGTAACTTTCAAAAAATAGATTCCAAATGGAATGTTTTAATGGGAATGTGTGTAAAATCTAAACAGAAAAGCTTGTTGTTGTTATCAACTGCAATAAAAGAAATTAAATCTAATATATATTGTATCGGTCAAAACATGTTGATCCATCTAACATGAGCTGGAACTCAAAAAATGTACTTCAAACCCAGACAAGACTGATATTTAGGTCAGGGACCAATCTGGATTTGAACTCATTCCCTAAGCCCCAGATCAAACACCTAATAAATAATATATAATGATGGCATATGAGAATTTATTCCTATGTCCAGCCCACTAGCAAAGCGGAGAAGACAATGAGACTTGCATATTAATTACATCAAGACTTAACTAAAATGGGTATTAGATAAATGAGGAATCATGGTGTGTATGTAAATTATTAACATAGGGTTTGAACTCATTCATGAATTTGATAGAAAGGCATATGCATGGTTGAACATGTGGAAGTGGAGAAAAAATAATTCAAACAACTCAAACAAGTTAGACAATAAAAATAGTTTAATAATATGATAAATTGATTATAAACATTAGTATATGTGTGTGAATGAATGGTCTACCAAGTGGTAGATAATTACATACTGGAATTCATGCTAACGGTTTTCATCTGCACTTTTATTGACTAAATAATATATATACATCAACACACACACATTGAGCGTTCTTGGATTCATTACATATATCATAAAACTATTTTCATGCCTTTGTGGTCATAGAAATAAATAAAAATACATTTTAAGGTACATTTGGTTATGAGACAAAATATTTATACTTTTTAATTAACATTTGGAAAGAAGAACGCTTTATTTTCCCTGAGGCATATACTCTTAACATACAGAAATAACAAATTAGGACGGTAGGATTGTATAACAAGACTAATATAATATTATTAATTAATGACACTAGTAATATTCAGAATTTATATATATATTTGAGCAGAGCGCAATTTTAATATTACAACATTAAAATTAGGTCATGAAGCAAAAATGTAATAATAATCTAAGAAGTAACAGTACTGACATGATGGTGGAGAAATAACAAAAAGGTCATGCTTCTGGATGGAACGAAGGCTAAGACCCCTTTTTTAGGGCAGTGCTTAGAGAAATATGGTTAGGCATGGCATAGACCAGACATACTAAATTCACCCACATACAGAGACCTTTTTATACAGAGTAAGTTCCGGGAAGCTCCACTATCCATTGGACAGAACATGAAAAAAAAAATCCATGGGTTTGATCTTGTCGCAACCCCCAGATGAGAAGCACACACACACATGTATATATACAAGGATGTCAGTAATGCAGTACGGAGTGATGTCTCTAATGACATGAAATAATATTTACTGCTTTAAAATAAATGATCCTCATTTTAATGCCATAATTTATATAAATAATATGCTACGCTGCAATAAAATGTATAGAGAAGATTTCATTTCATAAAAGAAACATTAAAATTTACCCCCTTTCTTTTTCTGTTATTTAAAATGATTCAATCCCCCCATCATGGATTTTAAATTAACTGGGATATTTAATTAGTGGATATTTCAAGAGTATGTAAAATAAAGTAAAACTAGCTAATAAATTAAAACAAAAAACAAATAATAGGTCACCCTTTCAGAAATTGATTAACTGACATTTTAAAATATTTCATAGCATTAATTAGCCTTAATGATTAGGTTACCCCAGTAGAATTACTTCATTCTATTTGGAGTTAAATAAATATACAAAATTAAACATTTCATAAAAGAAATCTTGATAGTAGAATCCAAGATTAGTTAGATTAGATTTATGTTCAGGTGGTGGCATGAAAATAATTACCTTGCACAATTTTAAGATTCCATTTTAAAAGTCTGGCTTGTGCATGGCAGTTAAGGGATCCAGATACATTCTTTTGGTGACAGCAAGCTTTCATTCAGCATTCCAGGGTTCTTTTTTCAGGCTTTTCCTTTATTTCAGGATAGCAGCAAGATGACACAGTAGTGGAAGATGACTCATAAGGGTCGGAAAAGTTGATTGGCTTTCTACTAATTCATCATATTAAATTTCAGAGTTGTGTGGAGTATAGTGGCAACACAGTCTCTCAGCAGTAACTTTTTTTGGTGTTCAAAATCAGTCCATTTTATATCCCACTCAGGTATTTGTGGAATGCTTTTAATTTTAATCACTAGCCCAAAACATAATCTTCAATCTCAAAGAAATACTATGTTTTCTTTGTCCATTGTTCTTGAAGATGCAATCATTAGATAACATTCCAGAAATATATTCAAATCTATTTCCAGATTGGAAATATATTTGACAAAAATGTTTATAACAAAAGTACAAACCATTAGTTTTATTCCCTTTTTATTTTTAGTAAAACTTTAATCAAAAAAATTCTTTCCCAAAACTAAATTTAAATATAATCAAAAGCAAACTATTCTCATTCATAACAGAATAGAATATATTACTATAAGCTTTATAATGGAATAAAATTAAGATCTTATTGGTTAATTATGAACTTAATACAATATGTATCAAATTTAAATAAAATACACCAATATTTGACTATGATTTTCTTTATTTATCTTCAATAAATATTATTTTGTAACCTCATTAATTGTCTAATCAGTACCAATAAAATTTCTATTTTAATATGATTGTTACTTGTAATTAATGCAATAGTTACAACAACTTGTAATTACTCATTAAATACCTAATAATATTAATTTTAATAATTTATTACCATACCATTATTATACCTAGTTAGATAATTGTTATTGAATTCAATACAAAAAAAATTATATATATATATAATCATATTATTCACCAATCCTGAAATTTGATTTTCCAATTATTCTATGATTATCTTAAATTCAATGGCATTATTAAATTTGGATTGTTCTTGCTTAGCCGTTTATTATTTTTATTCTGTTATAAATGGTGATCAATAATTAGACTATGAGTCAGGATACAGCCTGGCCCACATTTATATTCTGTAACAATATATATATATATATGTCATTATTTTCTATAATTCCCCTCATTTCTTCCAAAATGTAAGCTTATGGTTAAGACCTGTAGAGGTCCCTATGATCACATTTTTACATGCATATTCTTGAGGTTACAGTCATAGTAAATATTACTTATGTAATCAATGTGCATTTAAATAAATTTATAATTACAACTTTAAATTATTGTAATAGATTTCTAACTATAAGATCTTTCCATTGACTCGTTGTAAATCGAAAGATTTTGCGAGTATTAATGTGTAATAAGAAATGTGGACTTAATCAGGGATGTATTGAATAGCTTTACACTTTCAGATCTAACTGCTTCAGCTTCGCCTATTTATATAGAAAGTAGGTTGAAGTAAAGAAAGGTTCCCCTCTTTTCTTCCAAAATGTAAGCTTGTGGTTAAAACCTGTAGAGGTCCCTACGATCACGTTTTTACGCGCATGTTTTTGAGGTTACAGCCTTAGTAAATATTATAATTATTATGAAAACATATAATAGTTGGTCTAATAATAGACATATATCACTATGCAAGCAGACTATCATAGATTTAAAACTTTAGAATATAAAATTTTCTAAGTCATTATCTCACTGATAAAGTCAATTTGACATATATAGTCTGCAAACTTTGTAGGCATTACAATCTATTGTCCATTTATATTAAAGTCTTAAATAAATAAATTTGTGGTGATATAGACTACATTATTGCTCTTATTTTTATATAAATAATGTTAACTGTAAATTAAATTTATATTAGAGAAGTCTTCCAGTACATTTATTGACCCACTTATATTAGTAGTCCGTCCAATTAAATGTATGATGAGAGATAAGCAATTTGTGTCCTCCCTTCTACATCTAGTACATACAAACTTGGCTTTAGATAAATTGATTTTTTTTTTCAAAATTAAGATTGTTTATCACTTTTATAGCAATAGAAATATATAATCAAACTTATAAAGATTTCATTTAAATGTTGATAATTCACATATAATTTTAACAAGGAAAAAAACAAGTTGAATTATAAAAATAGGTACAATATGAATATTTTCATGTGTTTTATAATCACCAAACACTTTAGTAATAAATATACTGTTATCAGAAAAAATATTTTTGAATTGTTTACAATATAATCATTACAATAAATATTTTATTGTATAAACAATAAATAAATAAACAAATAATTTCAAATAAACATAAAAAATAAATTTTATTTAGACTAAATGAAAAAGAAACGTGTAGGGCATAGAATGAACACAATACAAGATTAAATAAAATTGTCTGAAAGAGAGAATTATGTGGAAAAATTTAAAATATAGTTATAATTTAAATAATTTGAAAAAATTGAAGCAACAGAAGTAAGGATTCAGAATCGAGGTATGTTTATATTTTAAGCTTTAAAATAATATATGTTTGTATATAAAATGTAATTTAATAAATATATGACTGCATGATATTCTGAATACTAATACAGCAGCTATTTTTATACATATACAGTATATTAATTTAAAGACCCAGAAAGAGACCCATGTGAGATGGATGGATGAAATAAGAAAGTGTGCAGGGGTGATGTGGAGAAGAGAAGCTAAAGATCAGAGAAGATGGATTGAACTTGGAGAGACCTTCATCCTGCAGTGGATTGATAATGGTTGATGATGATGGTGAATGTAAAAAAAATACTAAAGTTAGAGTATAAATATAAAATTTAGAAAGATTTATTGTACCAAGTATACTTTCAATGTTTTCCCATTCCTAAGAACATTTATTTTTTACTGATTTGAATGCTATTTGATTTCTGGTTCATTATATATTCATTCAGTGCAACCAAAAGTTAAATAGCATTCATATCAGGAGAAAGTTAATGTTCTTAGCAGACTAATCATGAATATGATGTGAAAGCATTGAAAGTATACTTGATATAATACATCTTTCCAAATTTTATATTTAAACTCTGTTTTAGTATTTTTTTTACATTAATATTTAGAATTATAAATTTATTTAAATGCACATTGATTACTTAAGTAATATTTACTAAGACTGTAAACATTAAGAATATGCACATGAAAATGTGAAGGTAGGGACCTCTACAGGTCTTAACCACAAGCTTACACTAGCATAAGCTTGTGATTAAGACCTGTAGAGGTCCTTATCTTTGCATTTGCATGTGCATATTCTTAAGGTTTACAGCCTTGGTAAATATTATTAATAATTAGAATGGTGGAGTATCAAACATAATTATATATGGCATATATATATTCCCAAATAATGTTATATATTCTTTCTGGATGCTGCTAAAATATTAAAAAATAAAACAAGACAAAAGAAAACAATCTTAATAATTGTTGCAGAAAAATTCTAAATAGAAAAAGAAATCAATACTTTTATTAGAAATATATAACACTAATTTAATATTAAAAAAAAAAAATAGTAACCAGAAAGAACTCTTTATCTTCTTTATGAAGTATTATATCTTTATCTTTCTTACTGCATTACCAAATCCATATAATATTAATATCATCTATATTCTTTATTACTTTTTACAATACCTTTTCACAATCTACTATTGACAGGTTTGATTGTCCCAGCAATTAAGATTTGGAAATATAAGTAGAAGTTCTGAAGAAGGTTGCTGGGGCAAACAAAACTGTCAATAGTGAGTGGGTTGTAAAAAAGCATTGTAAAAAGTAATAAAGAACATAGATACTATTAATATTAACCAGAAAGTTATATAATACAGTTTTTTGATATAGAAAAAAGCCACCATTGAAAAAATATATATTATCAATACTTTTAATAATTGATTTTTTTTCTACAGTACCTGCACTTCAATATGTAATATATAGGGGGTTTGAACTCAGACTTTCACATGACTCTCAACTATCCATGCTATCTCATACTGCTGACACACTTGATCACACACATGTCGAAAAGATGACTTTGATCTGGCTGATTGGGATAATTTAGAAAATTTTACTATTCCAAAATGCACTGTCTACCAATGCTTGTAAAATAGATAAAATTTTTGAAAAGAAATAATCATAACAAAATATTTAATATTGAAAAATATAGCATTGAAAATGAAATCATTATTAGGATCAAAAGACATCAGTAAAGCAATTTGTGCAAAAACCCTTTTATTTTAGTCTGTACTGCCATTTGTTGCAAGATTTTATTAAATGATAATGATAAGTAAATTCGTATCCAATGTTATTTGTATTCATATTCCAGACTAATTTCTGGCTTAGGATCTTCTTCAATAAAAAGCTACCTGGATCTGAAAGCTAAAATCATATGATGATTTTTAATTTTATTTTTAACAGGAAAAATACAGATATTATTTGACCACAATATAACTTAACAGTAACTGTTAAAATTTGCAGTTTTAGTTATAATCTTAATTTTGGAAAAATGAATATCAGAAAGCTAACCTATTTTAGTAAACATTTAAAATAAAAACTCTAATATATAAGATAAATTAATATGTATTCATATTTTAAAATTAAAATACAAATAATATCAAATGCCAAAAACTGAACTAGTCAATATTATAAAATCAAATATAACTATTCTAAATTAAAATTTGCAGTTAACAAGGATTTAAATTTTGAATAGGTATGGAGTTGGGCTGGACATATTGCTAGAAGAGATGATAATAGATGGACAATTGACATTTTGAACTGGATTCCAAGAGATTGTAAAAGACCCAGAAAGAGACCACATGTGAGATAGATGGATGAAATAAGAAAGTGTGCAGGGGTGATGTGGAGAAAAGAAGCTAAAGATAGGAAAAGATGGATTGAACTTGGAGAGACTTCATCCTGCAGTGGATTAATAATGGTTGAAGATGATGATGATATTTGGTTTTATATTTATTCATTTCTAATATGAAAGATTTATATTGTTCTACTATAATATTTGCCATGTATTTAAACTTTGCATTGTGTTCTGGATTCTAAAAAGATTGTAAACTCTTGCTAAAATTAGATGTATATTACAAATGTTTTTTACCATTATATACTGTATCAAGATCATCATCAATTTTATCCATTACTGATCTACTGCAAAATAAATATCTCTCCAAATGTATTTCAGTTTCTCAAATTTAAGCCTTTTTTTCTATGTAATATTGTCTAACTTCTTTACTTCATCTATTTATTTCACATGTTGGTTTTTTCTAGGTTTTTTACAACCTCTTGGGATTCAGTTTAAACTTCATTTGTCCATCTGTTATATTTTTTCCTACCAATAAGACCAACCCAACTCCATTTCATTTATTAAATTTTTTTTATATCGATATCTGTTTGTTTTCCTAATCAAGAATTTTTACTATTAATTCCTTTTGTTACTCATTTTTCAATTTATATTAAATATCCAAGTCTCAAGATAATAAAATCCACGTCAAGATTGGTAGTCGAGTGGTCAGCACAGCTGCCTTACAAGCAGTTGTCCCGGGTTAGCGGGTTCACTTCCCGTGATGCTATGACACATGAGAGAAAAAAAAGATAATAAAATCCATCAATAAAAATCTTTATTTTCAAGCATATAGGTACATTTACTTTTAATATTAAGTTATTTTTATCAAAAGCACTCTATTCACGTTTGATTCTATAATTAATTTTATTCAGTATGTTTCAATTTATATTATCAATCTAACCAAGGTATTTGTAATCATTAATTTTTATTTTACGATTATCCATCTTAATTTTTTTTCTGTGAAAATCCATTGAACGGTACTTTAATCTTTTTTATTGACTTTCTAGTGCTGTTATGATATAATAAGAAAAACTTAGTATTTACATAATTTTAATTGAGCTTCTAGCCCTTTCGATTCTCTCTTGGTATCACATTTATCTTTAATTCTAATTTCTTACTTTTTACTGACAATACTTGTAACATCTTCTGATACTCTGAAATTTCAAAAAACAATTACAGTACATTATTTGTAAAATTTAGATAATTTTTTAAAAAACCAAATTATCTTCACATTTTAATTCTCAAAGTACTTTTTGAAAAACTGTTCTAAAAAATTTAAAGATGTGAAATCACTCTTTTCTACATCGTCATCAATTTTAATTTTTTTGGTGTTAATATATAATCTAGTTAGTGCTATTGCTCTTTGACGAATATTATTCTGAATATAATAATATCCCAAGTCTACGTTTTAATTGTCCAAAGTTTAATCATTATGAAATTGCTTTTACAATCAAATGATATTTCATAATAAACAAAACCAAATCATAATGGCAATTCGATCTCGTTGGTCTATTTTATAATTTTTCTCAATACTTGGAGATGATACACTATACCAAATTAGCTTTTAAAACCAGCTTGATTGTCAGGCGTTGTTAGCCGAGAGGTCATCGCATCCGCCTTGCAAGCAAGTAGTTGGTTGCAGACGGTTGTGGGTTCGGCCGATGCTATGACATATGAGGAAAAAAAACCAGCTTGATTTTTTTGATTGGTTTGAGTCAACATTTTTTGTAAATGAGTTGTAATTATATTGTAACGGTCTTGTATAGAATTGGAAGACTGTTGGGTCTATAATTTCTAATATCTTTTTTACCATTTTTTTTTAAATATCAATATTACTTCTGATTTTTTCCCAATTATTTGGTATATCTTTATTACTTATATATTAATTATATAGTTTCGCGGACAATTTTTCTATTTATGTTTTTTGTTTTTCTTCTTCTATGGTAAATATATAAGTATAACATATTTAACTATGTATTGATTATTTTTTTCATAAAACAACTAAACCCTTTTTTATAAAGTCTTTGACAGTTGTTATTTAATTGTATGCTAATTATAACATATTTGTAAATTAACAAAACTAATATGTGTGTATGCGGGGGAGATGGGGGGGGGAGTAAAATATAGAAACAATTTTTTTTTCAAAGCTTTTATTTTCTCTTAATAATTCTGTTAATTAATTATTGCACTCAAAAAATTATCTTCATTTTACAATATACTGCATGAAAAGAGAAAAACGGTTTCTATAAATGAGAAGATAATTATAAAATATCTTTTACAATTGTTAGAGACACTTCATTGAATGGAAATACTATTAAAGTTTTATCTGGATATGAGAGGGTGTGGTGTAAAAAGATCTCGAAAAAAAAAATAAGAAGAAAATATAGAAAGTTTATAGAATCGCAAATCTCCAATAGCTGGTGGGTGATTAGTTTAATAGAAAACATGGGTAGGGAGTCCAGGTGATTGTTACAGATGTGCTAGAATTTATCCAATAAAGTGATAAAGGATTAGTCTATTTTTTTTTACATGGGGGTGAAAATGCATGTATTTGGGGTGATTTAATGTTTATAACAATAGGAGTTTGAATAAACTAACAAAAAAAAAAAAATGTTGTTATAGTGGTTGGATAAATTAATAGATAATTCTAATCAAGTTTAACTTTACTATAGCCATTTTTGTGTCTCTGTGTATGTGCGTGTTTAAAAAGTAAATAAAAAATATTCTTTTTTTATTTAAAAAGTCTAATTTAAATATTGGCATAATGTTTATTGAGATAAAACATCAACATTTTGATATTGTATTATATTATAATTAATTCCAAAAACACAGTAAACAATCAAGAGTTATATGATTCCGTACTATAACAAACGTAGCTTGTTGTGGGTTTTTTTTCTCTTTAAAGTATATTAATAGTAAAATTATGTATACTGTATATATGTGAGAAGATATTAAAAAAATTAAAATAGAAATGTTGATAATACTTGCAAATAAATGTTTTATTTATATATGGTATATTACCATTTTCAAACATTTTAGATCAATTGAAGAATGAAGATAGTTTTTCTCGTCCACATCTTGTCAGCAAATATCCTGACGTCATTCAATCATTTCCCAAGTTATTTCTTTCATGGGTTTTTTTTTAATGATCTACTTCTATTATTTGTTTGTTTATTCTTATTTTCTTCTTGCAATATATACATTCAAATTTCATTTTAGTTTTATAATTCTTTTTATAATTTCAGCAATAAATACATAAATTTGTTTTCTTATCCATATATTTTACTTTAAATCCCTTTTATTTATCCCAACATAACTTCTCCAAATGTTTGTGTAGTGTTCTGAAATCTCTGTATTATTTTTTTATTAAGTACTGAGTTTCAAACTCGTGACGTCTTCGTATATAAGCATATATTCTTTTGTTATTTATTTCTCATCAAAGGGCAATTCGTCAAATCTAATGCAATTTTTCTGTTCTACACTTAAGTCCATCAAAACATCTTTATCATATTTTAAATCTCACAGTCACCTTTTAATTTCCTTACTATCTCGTGATATCTAGTCTAGGTCTTCCAACATAAATTTTGAAAAAAATAATTGATTCATATCATTAAAGGTTTTCTCTATCATTTCATTAATTTTTATTGTTTTGGTATATAAATTCGGATATATCATTATTGTGATACACTCTGCTCCCAGGTCATTGCTACTATATTATCTTCTTCTCATTTTCTTAAATAGAATGTTCATGTTGATTATATTAATTGAGTTGATTCTGAGAAAATGTTGCTAAGGAATTCAATTTATATCAATTAAAACAATGCAGGGGGGGGGATATGTTTAGGATGCTTTGTGAGAAGAGAAGTTTATGTAAAGGGTATCATTCAACAATCAAAAGCATCTAAACTTGCCATAAAAAATAAGTTGCTATGAAAAATATTTTCTGTGTTTTTTTTTTTTTTATGTGAAAGCGTTGACCGGGAAGCGAACCCGGGCCAGCTGCTTGGAAGGCAGCTATACTTGCTTGGAAGGCAGCTATGCTAGCTGCCAGGCCACCAGCACTTGACTTTGAAAAATTGCATCTAAGAATTAATATTTTAACTAAAGACAGTAACAACAGGTTTTTAATAAATTTAATGTTGTTGTTTTGCCTATTCAAATATTTTTTATTTAATTAATTTTTATACTATTGTTTTAATTTTTAAGGGCCTAAACGTCAGGAAACAATTTGATAAATATTCTAATTATTATGTTGTAATTAGTAAACTATGTTGCAAAAAAGCTTCCAATAAAAAACTGTATAAATAAGTAAATAAATAAAGTGGAGAGAATTTATTAAAAAATTTAGGCAATAGAAACCACAACTTTTTAACCATTAAATATTTAAGATATATTTGTCACAATTTAAGATCTCTTCCTTTTGATACTGTACAAATAATAAACAAAATATAAAAACTCATGGAGTTTGGATGAATAATATTAAAACTTATTTGCCATTTTTGTGGCAAATAAAATAGAAATTTTGAAAGCTATTGAACCAAGAACAATATATCTTAGAACACTAAGATCTGTTTCCTGATAATGACGAAGATAAAATTATAATTTGTTCCTATTCATTAAACCATAAAATTTGAGAAAACAGAAACCAAGCCTACATCCAATTACAGAAAAAAAAAAAAGAATCAACATGTAGTTTAAGAATCTGCAATGAATTAAAAATTTTTTTTTCAAGTGGTTATACCTAATCATTATTGGGATAGTTATCTGATGCTAGCTTATCCATAAATAAATATATACATTGTTCCTGTTATCTTCATTTTCTGATATATTTTAGTCTTTTTATTTCTGGATCTAATATATTTAATATTGATTTTTCTCATTATTTCTCAACCTTTCATTCCTGGAGCAATGCCTTTCCACATGGAACTTCTTTCATTTTAAGCTGTACACGTGGGTCTCGTTTTATGTGATAGATAGGTTCTTCAGAAAACACGCACAAAAGAAATTGCACAAAAATAGACTTAACTTAACTTGAAAAAATGGGGGGATAGATTCTGTAATTTTCAGAAATCGCATAAAAGCAAAGCAACAAGGAAAAATTACTTTAAAATTCGCATTAAAAAAATAAGGATATAAAGTATGACTAATAAAAATTTCAAATTTTTGAAAAAAATTAATACAAGACAAACTTTTTTTATTAACTACAAATATTTAATTTTACATTTTTTCATATATATTTTAATAATTACTGTTATTTGACAATATGCATTCGTTTGTGAACTGGTAAGAAATCAGATTCGTGATGTGATGTACAACTAGTGCCACTTTCAGTCTTGTGCTGTCTTAATGGTTTTCTGTTTCAATATTAAAAAAATGAGATCACTATCAAAACAAAAAGATTAAACATTATCATTAGAAATATTATTTTCAGTTTACAAAATCAATAAAATATTTGTTATTTATTTTAACAATCTAAAAAATTATTTATTTCTGTTATATCTAACAAAATACATTTTAAAAGGTTAAAATTTTGAATATTTATTGCAATATTTTTATACATAAATATAAATCTATTATTATTTACTCATTAGTATCAGTAGGTTATTTACATAGAAGCTAAGATTCTAAATAAAGCTTCAGGCCATATTCATGTTATATTTTTGAGAAAAAAAGTATTTCAAGTCAACATAAGTTATTAATAATTTAAATTTCTTGATATCTAATAAATATAGTGAAATATGAAAGATATTAAGAAGAAACATGAATCGCATAACTTCAAAATTATATTAAAATAATCCACATAAAATGAGACCCAGGTGTATTTAGTAGTTGGAAACACTGTTGTCAAGACTCACACATCTTAATGAATGATTACTTCTAGAATTTTTATCATTACTCATGTGCAGCATTTATTATATTTTATTTCTGTTATTGTTATAGTACAATATTTATTTTATTTAATAAAAAAAATGAGTTAAAGAGAGAATCTTGAAGCTATGCTGAATCTTGACAAGATACAGAAAGACTGATGAAAGTACAGTAATATAAAATCTCTAATTATGATTTTAAAAATCTTTTATATAATTTACCATTTATAAAATTAAAATCAGATTGTTAAAAAATATAAACTATTAGCAATCCAATCATCTTATTTAATCCTAATACTGACTTTTAAAAAGTATAAGCAATTTTTCCAGTAATAAAATTGCAAATAATAAGTTTGGGATCTTCTACATTATAAAATATGAATTGTCCTTAAGGCAACAATTTAGCTTTATTTAAAATCATGTACATAAATAATAACAAGTACACTCTTCTTATCTTTAATTTAAAATTATTTTTAAACATTAAGGTTTTCCCTTATATTATTTTGTATTTTATTTCCTTGAAAAAGAATAGAAGTTCTATATATTATTATGTATCTTTAACACTACCTTTAAAATATATCTTTAAAAAATCTTCTGGTAAGTAGGTTGATTTTGAAACACCTTTTGGAACAATACCTGATCATCAACATTAGTATTTTTCTATTGTTTGTTACAATTCTTAACAAAAATTAATATAGTCTTGAGTTATAAAGTATTATAAATATTAAGAGATGATATAATATATCAACAAATTTTACTATGTTACTAATAGAAATTAATATAAAACTTAGGCATAAGTTATAATATTTAACACATAATTTATTTATTTTTTGCACCTTTAAGATAATTTGATATAAATATTGCAATTTGTGCTATATTTGTAGGTGTAAAATTAAAAGATTTACACAAATAATGCAGTCATGGAACTCATCAAACCTTTCTACAGATATCAGAAATCCATCTTAACATGTTTGTTCATTCTAAAGAAATCTCTGATAATGAATACGTAAATAATCATTTAAAAAACACATATATACAACATTTGGTCCTCTGATAGATAATCATTTCCTTCAAATATACCACTCTGTAATTTATAGAATGAACCAATGCGCACATTATTATTTCAGCATTTTTTTTATAAAATATTAATTATTACCATATTTTCTATATATTTCCAAAAATAATAAAATTCAAATAATAAATTAAAAATAGTAGAATTTAAATAATAAATTAATCATAGACAGTTGATAGTGATGAGTGATTTTATTTTCCAATTACATCTTAAACTAGATATAATAATCATTGGTTACATGATCAAAAGTAGTAGTTGTTTTGTTTTTCCAAGCAAAATAAAAGATTAAAACTTTACTCCTGTCAAGCATTGGTGGTCGAGAGGTCACCGATGGCTGCTTTACAAGCAGTTATCCCGTGTCTCTTCCCGGCTGATGCTATGACAAATGAGAAAAAAAAAAACTTTATTCCTGATCCAAAGACTTCATTCTTCTCTCCTAACAAAAAAAAAAATGAAATTTAGTTTTAAAATTACTTTATATTTTATATTAAATATAAATATCCGTAAGGGATTCATTTATATTTAATATTACTTTTTAAATTTATCATATTGTTCTAAAGATTACTTTAGTTAAAGTGGAAAATTCTGTAATATTTGAATACAATTTGCATAATTTAGTTTATATTTTAATAGCAATAACTGTTCTCATGAAAAGAACATCTGTAGACCTCATGCATGTCTATATTTATTATTCTTTCAGTGATCTTTCATTTCAAGATTGATAACTATAATATAATTTTTTAATTATATGTTTTGTAATATATATAATACACCATTAAAACATATTGTTCTATATATAACTTAGAATATTACTGCATCCATCTTATATTGCATATGAGATATTTATGAAATTTATTTTAAATTGATTGATTACATAGTTGAATAGCTGTCATGTTCAATAACTTTTTAAGTAGGAAAATGATCAATATCTTATATATTTTAGATTTTTTAATACAGAGTTATCCTGAACATCAATAGTCAGTGAATAATAATATTTTAATGTAAGTTGATTATTTAACACCAAACATCACATGATCACCATTTAATATGTTTACACAAGCTGTTAAAACAGAAGAAAACTCTCCATACAGCAATACCACACAATGCAACCAGAGTGCTTTTTGATTACCCTGACTTGTCCTGAAAGGCACTACTGAATGGAGTGTTTTGCGTCTGTTTTAGGTTGATTATATATATATTCCTTCATTGTTTTATTTGTTTATACTAGAATACAAATATGTTCAATATTCTTTCTTTCTATTTGGATTACATATATATATATATATGTGTATTAAATGAGTCACTAAAAAAAATACTTTTTTTTTTTGCACTTTTGATTATTCAAGTCAGTTATCTTACAGTTCTAAATACCATCACAACAACAACAATTGTCATAAGATTATAACAGTACTATCTTAGCATGTATGCACCTGCTTAGTCATTGATTTACTATTTATTCTGCATGGTACAGTAGTAGTGTGGCAGTTTAAGTTTTAGGGTTCAAACCCACTACTCACTGCACTTAAATTACTTATGAACTCCTAAGCAATAAAGTCATTCAATTTTTTTTTAATAGAAGATTTAAATACAATATTTTACAATTCAATAATTACACATATCAGTGAGCATATATGTTAGTTCTCTTCTAGAAAGCAGATTGAATGAAATAGATGGGTATGATAGTCAGGTCTTAACATTGTAGTATCATCAATGGTGATTTATAACCTTACTTGCATAACTGATTTTAGGATTTTAATGGGTTTTTTAAAAATAAATTTTAGAATTTATTTACATCTCTAAAATAAGATACAATAAAATTATTTATATATTTCTCTGTGAATCCTAAAAAATAAAAATCATATGCTTATACAAATTAGTCTCACCTTCAGTTATTACTAGGAAAAACAAATTTTATTATGCATCTATATTTTTAGTTCAAAAATATTTAATTGTATTAGATAATTATGTCTAAGTATAGATATTTTATTTCATTTTTAAATTTAAGTCAGATGACATTTATTAGGCGACAGAACACTTTCTTAACAACCACTTGTACATATCTCTAGACTGTTTAAGATACAATGCATGAAACATTTGTTACCTGGTTGCTTTATCATATGAAAAAACTATTCAATTGTCTAACAGAATGCATCTTTCAAGACCAATATTTCATCTTCCATTGCCTCAAAATATAAATACTTCATACAATTATAACAGCCATCCATATTTAAACATCACATGATCACTATCTCCCATGCTTGCTCATAACTGTTGTTAAAATAGGCAAAACTCTTGCCATACAGTAGTGCCACTCAAAGCAAGACAGAGTAATCAATGGATGCCAGAAGGCTTGTGCATAAAATCCCTATCTAGTACCTACTCATCCAATATCCCCAAACTAGTTTCTGGCTTGTGACCTTCATCAGTGAGGAGCCTTGGATCTGAGAGCACTGCACCTAGATCTTAGGATCTAATGCAACCCTCCAGAAGCCACCTTTTATCTCTACATAACTACAAAACTATGAGAATAAAAGTGAAAACACACAAATATTTTCAATCTAAGCTCAATAGCTTATATAGTCATATGGGTCTGAACTCAGTTCAGCACTCATACATTTTAGTGTCTTTGGCTCTTTAACAACCATAGCCACCACCTTCCTATTAGGCAGGATTGGTATTAACCTTTAAACATCACATGATCACTATCTCCCATGCTTGCTCATAACTGTTGACGAAAGCCACAAGCCAGAAACTAGTCTGGGGATATTGGATGAGTAGGCGATAGGGATTTTATGCATAAGCCTTCTGGCATCCATTGATTACTCTGTCTTGCTTTGAGTGGCACTATTGTATGGAGAGAATTTTGCCTATTTTAGCCACCTAAGATGAAATTCTTTTGTGTATGTGCATAGGTTTTATGAACAGATTTTTTCTTCCATTTTTTTATTTTATTTAGTTGAGTGGAACTTTCACTGATGAATACTGTAATCATAGCTTTTTAGTTTTATAGGCTGCTTAATTTAAAATCCATCTTCATTACTCATATTTTGTGAATCTATTTATTTAAATATTCCATCTGAGTAATAACTGAACAATGTTGTCTCTTTTATTTTATTACATTTTTCAAGGGTATTTGAACCCAGACTTTTAAGCTTCTTTCAGTAATCCCACTCCATCCTATAAAGTGATACATATGACTACATACAAGTGAAAAAGATAAATAATCTCCAATATACATATTTTGTGCTGAACAATCACTCATCAGTTGGTCTAGATCATCATCTCCTACACATATATACAATCAGTGCTCAGTTTATAATAAGATAAAAAATCTTCAAACTTTAATGGTCAACCTTTAATCCTTTTCACTCTTTTACTCCTTAGCCATCCATGATGATGGCATGTTCAAAGTCTTTGTTTGTCAATTTTGTTGTCATAACCATGTCGGACATAAGTCATTCTGACCCCTCATATGTAGGATCTTAAGACCATTTAAATGCACAAGAGGAATGGATAAGACAACAAAATTGGAAAATAAAGGCTTTGAATAAGCCATCATCAGATTGGAGAGTGAAAAAGTTTGGATCAACTGATGAGTGGTGGTTCAGCACAAAATTCATATACTGGAGATCATATATTTTTTTATGTGTAAGTGGTCATGTGTGTCAGTTGTATAAGATGGAGTGGTTGACAGAAAAAAGCTTGAAAGTCATAATTCAAATCTTCTTAAATTGCATTGAGATAAAAGTATAAATACTATACTTGTATTTAAATATATCATGTTTGTGTTATTAGTTATGAATCAGACTTCTTTTACTATCCTTTTTCAGTTGTTGCATTGTATGCATATCATGTTGATAGATAGTGCACTCAACTAAATAAATTAAAGGAAAGGGAAAACACCACTTTGTAAAGCATATGTATACAAAAAAAAAATTGCATATATAATGATAGGAAAACTAATATTATAAAATGAAATGTACATCCTGCAGGGTAATTGATTAGTTTTTCCAAGTGGTATGCTTTCAGATAATAAATATTTCATGCATTGTGATTGGATTACACACTTCTCCCATTTAAATATCATCATCATCAACTATTATCAGTCCACTGCAGGATAAAAGTCTCTCCAAGTTCAATCCATCTTCTCTGATGTTTAGCTTCTCTTCTCTACATCATATTCTTATTTCATCCACCTATCTCACATGTGGTCTCTTTCTGGGTCTATTACAATCTCTTGGAATCCAGTTTAAGATTTCAATTATCCATCTATTATCATCTTTTTTAGCAATATGTCCAGCCCAACTCCACTTCAGTCTTTTAATTTTTTCAATGAGGTCAATAACACCTGCTTGTTCTCTTACCTATATATTGCATTTTTGATCTCTTCTCGTTAATCCTAACATGCATCTTTCCATACTTTTTTGAGTGGTCTGAAGTCTCTGCATTGCTCTTTTATTAAGAGTACAAGTCTCAGATCCATAAGCAAGAACTAGTAAAACACATTTATTAAAAACCTTTCTTTTCAAACACATAGGCATATTTCCTTTTAGTATCAAGATATTTTTACCAAAAGCACTCCAACCAAGTTTAATTCTATGCTTAATTTTAGCCATTATGTTTCCATTTGTATTAATAATCTAACCAAGGTATTTGTAGCTGTTAACTTCTTCTAACTCATCATAATCAATCTTTATTTTCATATTTTGAGAAAATCCATTGAACGTTACTTTAGTCTTTTTATCATTTATCTTTAGTCCTACTTTTCTACTTTCATCTGATAACTCCTGCAACATTTCCTGCAGCTCTAAAGCATTATTTGCAAAAACACCTGCATCATCTGTAAAATTAAATGACATATATAACTCTGGAAAACTATATTTTATCAATAAATACATATGCTGTCTTAGTTGAAATTTGGAGAGTATTTGTTAAATGATAATTTGCTTGCTGTCATAAATATTAAGTTGTTAGAAAATATGTTTTATGATTCCAAAAAATATTTTGTAAGAGTTGTAATTAAATAATAAGACGAATGCTTGTGGTTCTTATTAGTCTATCAAACCATAAAGATCACATGTTCATGATAAATTGTAAAGTAATAATGGGATGTATAGTTTATAATAATATTTCTTATTTAAAAAAATGCAAATATATTTGATTAGAGTCTTTCAAGAAATTTACAATTGCAGCTGCAAGATAAGTCTAAAGAAAAATTGCATCTTCACAATAAATAATCGAAGTTTCATATTTGATTTATAAATAGTTTCCAGAAAAGCTTTTGTTATTTTAATTACATAAATTGACCAGCTACAGATTGATAAACACTTTGAATCAAAAGTATAACATTTCAGTCTGTCGATAAATTAATATATTACGATAAAACATGATTTGTGGGACTAAAAAAATTAGTTATTTGTATATGTTGTTCGAGCAGCAGGTGATTAAATAAGATTCGTGTGTGTGTGTTTAAGTATTTAGTATAATAAGTCAAACTTGGACAATGCATATGATCTGTTTAGGATTTGGACACAAACGCGCACACACATATGATGTATATAAATAATTTTTTAACTATAATTTAATACAGTTTATATTTCATTTTTAGTGAATGCCAGCATATTTTTTATTTTATTTGTATATTTAAAATTTTAAACCTAAGCATGAATATATAATTAATTAGCATAAACCATTACAACCATATGTAAAAATGAGATAAAATTTTAAGAATAAATTCGCTTATTCTTTATTTTAAAAAAAAAAATAATAATAATTATCGCAGCAATTATTACTCTTTCCTTTCTTGCATATCATTTCCTAAAATTTCTTCTGTGAGAAATAATATCCTGTAGAATGGTTCTTAAGCCTGGTTCCTTGTCCTGAGGGAAAGGGGCAGGATGTTATTTGGGGGGGGGGTAACTTGAGAAGACTGGCACGTGTCAGCAGTTGTCTGCAGACTTGTTTTTATTCCATTGTTGGAGTTACAGCTGTGCTAGTGCAGGTGTCCAGCCAGATGCACCCGTTCATGCTCCCTGGCACTTAAAGGGACACTGCAATCAATAATTTCCATTATTCACCGAAACAGAATAAAATAGAAAATTTATTATTTAAACAATTTTTATTTTGCAAATTGTAAAAACATGCATTGATATTGTTTATTTAACTATGTTATATTTATTAATAGCAAGTGCGTATACATATAAACAGTTAATATAAACCGTCATTTTTTTTTCTATGTATGAAAAAAAAAATTAAATAATGTTCATATATTATGCATTCTCTATCCGTATCCATTAGTTATATCTGTCGTATATTTGATGCTAAATTAATTAAGACTGCGCTAAGTCGTCTGGTACAGAGGAAGAGTGGCAGATTCTAAAAAGCAATATCAGAGGATTGCGGTCCAGCTCTTATAAAAGTGCTCAAACTATTTATGAATTCTCAATTAATAAACTATTTTGCTATTATGATTAACATTGAACATTATATATACATGCAAAAATGAAAAAGTTTATCATATTGTATTCTCAGGTATTTCTCCTATCTGCACCCCCCCCGCCCAAAGATTGAAAATAATTACATTTGCATAACTTGATATCACAATCATTTTTATAAATTTACAATTAATTACATTTAAATACAAGTATAGTATATGTACTTAAGCTAGATGTAATTAAAAAGAATTTGAACCCCAACTTCATGTGTATCAATTATATAAAATGGAGTGGATACCTGAAGCGGAGTTTGAAAGTCTGAGTTCAAATCCCCTTTAAATAATTACATTCCTTTATTTAAAATGGCATTTTGTTTAACTTACTTGCATCAGTGATTTTTATTGAGAAGTTTTTCAATTGAATTAATTATAATGATAAGATTCACCTATGTAAAACTTAGCTTCATTTAAGGATATATTTGAAGATACCATAAATATGATAATTGAATGTATCAGTATATATTCAATTTTCTTCTATGATGAAAGTCATTTGCCATAACAAGTTAAGGTACATGGAATATAATATTATCCTCTAGTGTCATTATATTATTCAAGCTTATAATAGATTGTTCTGACATAGTGTAAGTAAAGTAACAAAAATTATGTTGAGAACTTACATAATGAAATAGTAGGCAATTTTAGAAAGAAAAAAGATGTAAACTTATTAAGTGTTGACATTGGGGAAAAAACAGAAGAAAACAGAAATGACTTAGTGTTTTCCTGAAGATTTGGGGTGGTGGAAATAGTCCAAAATATAAATACAATAGGTAATGCTTAGTTTGAATATATCACAAATTTTAGTTATCAAGAAGCAAAACAAGACAATTTGAAATTCTTTGACTATTTTTTTTTCTCATGTGTCATAGCATCAGCCAGGAAGCAAACCCGCTAACCCGGGACAACCGCTTGTAAAGCAGCTGTCGCTGACCTCTCGACCACCAATGCTTGCCAATTGATTATTAAATTAAAGGTAATAAAAGTATTGATATTTATGTTATATATATATATATTGAAGGCTTGTTTTGAAATTCTGCATAGAGGCAAAATATACTACATATTCCACTGATTTCACATCTTGCCAAAGTTAGCCAAAGTTAAACTTTCCTGCAGTTAGAATAAAACAGAAGTTTCTAAAATATATAGTCGTTGGTATAATATCAGATCTATGTAACTTTTCAAGTAAATTAATTTGGGTTCAGAATTCAGAGTGGTTAAAACACAGGTCATCAACTTGAATAATGTATTGAAGTCGATTAAAAAATGTGTAGATAAAAGCCCACTTCGCCTTAATAAAAGCTAATATCAGTCACCATCTTGGTTTATTTATATATTGTTCTTCTATCTGATACCTATTGATTAATCATGCTTTCAATAGATGGCACTGGCTTAGAAAAAGTGAATTATTATTCCTAGGGTTATACTTACATAATATCATTTAAAAATTTTTTTTGCACTCCTCATTCTTTTATTGTTATAAATGTTAAGACTTTCTAAGCATTCCTCATTACAGTCAGTCACTATAATATGTTGTTGTTGTTTTTTATACCAATGATAGCATTTGTAAATAGATTTCAGAATTTTATCTGTGGAAATCTGTCGTTACATTCAGTCAAAACTTTTATTTCATTCTATTATATTTATGTCATTTTTAAACTTAATTTGATATGTATTCTTCTTCATTCTGTTTATTTATTTACTAATATATTTCCCCACCTATATTGATCCCGTAAATATAAAAGACTTTCAATAAACTTTCAAATAAGTTTTTAAAACGATTGTGTTTTTTTTTTAGGCTTTTTTCTTACTAACGTTGGTGGTCGAAAGGTCAGCACAGATGCCTTATAAGCAGTTGCCTCGGGTTAGCGGGTTTGCTTCCCGGCCGATGCTATGACACATGAGGAAAAAATATATATATTATTGTTATTTAATTAACATAAAAAAAATTTAAAAAAAAAGGAACAATGTTTTGTGACACATAAACATTTCTCTATTTGTCCAACTATTATACTTAGGTCCTACATTAATATGATATTGTTTTTTAAGTAAACACTTTTTATGCAGCAGATTAAATCTTTTAATTTTGTCCCTGCAATTATATTTGTTACCCTACAGAATCATTTAAATGGCTCATAATTCAATTTATAAATGCATGTGACTGATACTCATTTTGATAATTTTGTAAATAAGTAAAAACTATCATATTGGAAAGATAAACTAAATAACACTTAGTTGGAGAAAATAAAATGAAATAGAGAATATATAAGTGACCTGAGATCCAAACTACGGACATGATAAAAAGTTAGTAACTATAATCCCAATTATGCGTTAAATGTCAGAATATTTAACATTTTGGGAAAGAAAATAAATAGGTTATATTTGTTTATTTGTATTTTCAGCATCTAAAAGTTGCAAAAATATACATTTTACTTTTGATTATAATTTAAACTTGTATTAGATCATGAATCAATATATATATTTTACAATATTATACTTTTTTAAAAAAAAAAATACCATTTTTATTTCTCTAATTCTAAACAAATAGTAATCAACTACAAAACATGCACGTCAAGTATTGGTGGTTGAGAGGTCAGTGACAGCTGCTTTACAAGCAGTTGTCCTGGGATAGCAGCTTCACTTCCCAGATGATGCTATGACATATGAGGAAAAAAAACCTACAAATCATGCACTGTACTGTCATATTAATAAACATTGTTTTATTGAATTTAAGGAAACTCTTAATCCAAGTCACATGATAGATAAGATAGCACTCTTATCTTTTCAAAGTCTCTATCATGTGGCTTGGATCAAGAGTTTCCTCATATTCAACAAAACAAAATTGATTAATGTGACAGTATAGTACATATGTAGTGATCAATTATCACATGTTTAGAATTACAGTTTGAAACTGCACTAGTAAATATCTTCATTACATTTTTATTTCTATATTTCTTATTTATAGCATTTGTGTTTTTGTCTAATATACTTTTTAAAGCAAAATAATTGTTGTATGTGAATATGCACATATGTGGATATCTTATATTTGATGTCTTCATTACAATTTATGTTTAAGTTTTTGAGTTACTTTATTTTATTATTAAGATTAGAGTCACTACCACCCTTTCAAAATATTTTAATTCAATTTTTATGAGTAGTTTTAAATTGTAAATATAGCAATCAGTTTAAAATATATAGATAACATTTGTTAAGTGGTCTAGATTTTATCAAAGTATAACAATCCACAATGTGAAATAATATAAATGCACAACCTTGAATAATAGGCAGGTAGAATTTCTTTCAATAAGGCAAACAAAATCTTATACAGCGACTCTCTAAAAAAAATTAATGAATACGTCATTAGTCATTAGGTTAGTCAAATGTTAATTAGTGAAATTTATTATATCCCCCCCCCTTGTTTTAACTTCTAGCAAGAATCATTGGATACTCAGTTACTAACTAATATTTGATTGTCTAGATTAATGAGCTGTCTATTTTAAATAAAATCCAAGCTCTCTTGAAAACATTTAGATATAAGGAAAAATTCATATATTCCATTCTGCTAAACCATAGATCATCATGTTAAGCAGATATTCTAGCTACTACACTGCAAAATTCTTCTATGAGTAATTAAGATAATAAAAAAAACTATTGAATTAATTATTAAATTATTAATTATTAAAATTATTATTAATCTTTTAATCCATTATTAGTAAACTCTTATATTTCATTAAAAATCATAAGCTCAGGATGATTTATAAATTAAACCATTAAACATCACATTATCACCATTCTTTATGTTTACACAAGCTGTTTTCAGAGACAAAACTCTTGAGGCAGTAGCTCCATTCAATGCAAGCCAGAGTAATCAATGGATGCAGAAAGGTTTGTGTGTAGAATATCTATCTAGTGCCTATTCATCCAATATCCCCAGACTATGTCTAGTTTGTGGTTTAATACCAATCCTGCCTAATAGGATTATGGTGACTGTGGTTATTAAAGAACCAAAGATACCAAAAAATATGAATGCCAAACTGAGTTCAGATCTATCCTACTATACAAGCTAATGATGTTCAATTGAAAACATTATTGTGTTTTTATATTGGACTCAAAGCTTTATAGTAGTAAAATGTGTTTTCTGGAGGGTTGCATTAGATCATAAGATCTAGGTGCAGTGCTCTCAGATCCAAGATTTCTCACTGATGAAAGCCACAAGGTAGAAACTAATCTGGGGATAGTGGATGAGTAGAAACTACATAGAGATTTTATGCACAAATCTTTCTGCATCCACTGATTACTCTGGCTTGCACTAAATGGTCCTAATGTATGGATAGTTTTGCCTCTATGATGTATAAGTTCTTATTCAGTTTAATGTTACACAATATATTATGTACTTAATAGTCTAATAAATCTGAAGTATGTCTCTCCATCATTCAATAATTAAAAGCAAAGTAATTGGTTACCACTTGAAATGAAATTATTTTTATTAAGCAAATCTGCTTACATTATTAATTACAAATCTAAATGCGTCACTATAATTCAATTCTTTGTTATTTAAAATATTTTTTCCAGATATGATCATTTCTCAACTTTTATTAATCCAGAGAAATACTACTTTTTAAAATTAAGCTTCAACAAATTTAGGTGGCAGTTTATTAAACACCTCTAAAAACATTACTAAATGTATAAAGCTTTTTGTAAGAAAACACATCTTACTTTTTGCTTTTAAGCATAATCTTCAATGAAAAAGAAACAGTTGTGACACAAGCGAGATTTTGATTTCTCTAATGACTATTTGATGATTTGAAAACTTTTTGAATATCTGCTAATCATCAAATTATCTTTTTATTCATCTTCATCAAAGCATGTCTAACTTTATATTCAACAAATTGCAAAAAATGTCTCTCGGATAATTTTAGTCATTCCCACAACTATCACAGCAGCACATCCTAATATTTGTCCATCCTCAAAAGTCAATACATGTTTTTAGGCAATATCTTTCCAAATAATCTACTACTTCTGCCATTTGTCTAGATTTCAAAATAAGTCAATAAAGATAAAAACAAATTGACCAGCATTGGTGGCCTAGTGGTTAACATAACTGCCTTCCAAGCAACTGGCCCGGGTTTTCTTCCCAGTCAACACATTTAACATATGAAAAAAAAGGTAACAAATTATTAATAAAATTAATTTTGCTTTTGTTTACTTTGTCATTCCTATTTTATTGTGTTATAATTATAATCCTAATCCACTTTAAAAGACACTTCATAATGATTTTTTTTGCTCTGAATATACATACTTATGAAGCACAGTTTATCAAACAAGGTTTTATAAACTCTAATTTATTATTAAATGTCATTTTCTGTTTTTTATTATTATTTATATTAGTTTATTTGTTAATCATCTACTTCTTTTATTATTTAACTTAACTAAAAAATCGATTGGTTTATTGCTTGGGGGGTTCATAATAAATTTGAACACAGAAAGTGACAGAACTGAGCCATGATTCATTACTTAATTAATTAATATATAAGGGATCCAAACTCAAACTTTCACATGACCCCCAACTCTCCATGCCATCTCATATTGCTGACCCACCTGGATGTTGAAAAGATAAATTATCACCAATATACATATTTCATGCTAAACCAGCATTCATCAGTTAGTCCAGATTACTATCTCCACACATATATACAATCAGTGCTCAGCTTTATATAAAGATAGCCAATCTTCATACTTTAATAGACAGGCTTCAAACTACTCCAACCCACAACTCTTCATCCATCCACTTTCTGATGATGGAAATGTTCAAAACCCACATTATTGTTTACCACATTTTTTTTAAACTGATGAGATTATCATTTGAAGATGATAAACATTTATTTACCTTTTAAAAGATAAAACTGCTAAATAATAATTAGTTTAAAAAACTATTTACAATTAAAATTTTTACAAAAAATGCCTAAGTATTGACATAAAATTAAATAAACCAAAATACAAATGAATCAGTGAAACAAATAAACCTAAGGTTTAAGATTATTCTTCATGTATAAATTGTGATACACAGAGCAGACAAAATTCAAAAAAACATTAATCACAAAGAACAATTTAAACCACTAATCATCACATGATCACCATTGATTACTCTGGTTAGCACAAGGTGGCACTACTATATGGAAAGTTTTTGCCTGTTTAAAGAACAATTTACCAAGCACTTTCGGTACAGTATACCAGAATCATGGCAACATATTGGACTAAAATATTTAAGACTAAAATATACATAGAATCTTACAAACAATTACAATCTAGAGACATTAAAGTCTCAATCTCTGATTCTTTCTTAAGACTACAAAAATTTGATATTAAAGATATATTAATGATTTTTAATAATTTAATGAAATGATAAATGTCAACTGAGTCAAAGCAATACAATCTCTTCTCTTAGGAGTAGATAAATACACCACACAATATATTTAATTACTAAACACGATTATAAATTACAAATAATTAATATTTAAATGTTAACCTTGAAAAAAGTTTGCTACTAAGCCAAATTCAAAACTATAGTTCTTCCAAGATATATAAAAATTTTTGATTTGTGTTATATTAGTATATGCTTCTCAGAAATAACCAGAATTCGAAACTGATGAACTATGTATAAAATAATTAGAAAAGTAATAATTAAAAACCCTTTTATTACTGTGTTTATTATTGAAAGTCATTTATTATAATTTTTATCTATTTTATTAACTTATTGTGCCACATTACACAATCTTTAATTTAAAAAAAGTTTCAATAAGAATTATCTGTTCTCAAAATAATTTATCACTTTTCTGCATTCTACTAAATAATAATTTTTGTTATATATATATTTCAATACTTCAGTCTATTTTTTAAAAACTTGTTAATTTGTTTAAATAAATAAAAAATTGTATAATTTTTGCCCCGATGTTTTAGCCACCTGGCCAATGTCAAGATGACTGAAAAATTGGGAGAGGTTATATAAACAGTTTTGATTTGAATAAATTAACATATTAAAAGGGTAGATTGAAATAATGGATATATAAAGAGAAAATAGATTATAAATCAAGATTTGGAAAGAAAGGAAAGAAAATAATTGATATATATATAATGGAGATATAAATAATAAAATTAAGCCATGAACTCAGTACCAAAGTGAGATGAAAGTTACAACATATTACAATTATATTTTTTTTTTTATTTTGACACTTAATTTATCAATTGTCACTGATCATATCATATTGACTTAGAATTTTGCTCTCTAACTTTTTCCATTTATAATCCAATAACCAGATAGTTAGCTTGGTTTGTTATACACTGCTTACTTAAAGTAAAATTTCTATTTGAAAATTTGAAAAAAAAAAATCATATTTTATTTAAGTGAAACTCAATTTCAGATAGGAAGAATATGTGCTAACCATTAAAATATCAGCTTCTTTCATCAATATATTAGGTGTAGTAGTTTATTATATAGAAGCAATATAGATTACATTAATATTTAATGAACTTTCATCGTTTCCAGCCTCTTATTCTTATTACTTAAATATCACTCCAAATTTTGCTTTATGCTTACACATTATTCTTGCTTCAAATGTTTATTTTAATAAGGGATTTTAGAAATTACTTTTTTTATTAGAGATTTTATTATTATTTAATTGACTTTATTTTATATTACTTATTAATAATAATGATTTGTTTTAAAGACAGATTTTCTACTTTCCTCCCAGTATTCCAATTGCTTTTTTTAAGATATAGTACTCTTTATTTATATACATTTTAAACATTTAAGTCACTCAATATTTAATTTTTATCTTACATATTTTCTGATTTATCTTCTGTCTACGTTTTTTTTTTGACACTTTAACATTATCATCAAAAATATTCACTTTGAATTCGTATTGACAAAATACTATAATAGACAGTATTAATATTAAAAAAAAGTTTTTCTATATATAGATTTATCATTTACTTATATAATATTAGTATTATTAATTAATTCTCATTTTTTCCCTATATTTATAAATATTAATATAAATATAGGGGATTTGAACTCAGACTTTCAAGCCACTTCACTAGCCACACTATCTCATACTACCGATACCCAAGTGACCACACACATGCAGAAAAGGTAAATAATCAACAATATTCGTATTTTGTGCTAAACCAGCACTCATCAATTGATCCAGATTACTATCTCTCATATATATATATAATCAGTGCTCAGTTTATATTAAAATAGCACATCCTCACCCTTTAATGGACAGGCTTCAACCCCCTCCAACTCTTCAGCCATTCATACCATTGAAAATCTGATGATAGAATTCCCAAATCCCATGCTGATGCCAATATTGTTGTCATGCCCATGATTACTGAAGTCATTCTGATCTCTCATGTATAGCTGGACCAACTGATGAATGATGGTTTAGCACAAATACATATATTGGTGATTATTTATCTTTTCTGCATGTGTGTGGTCATGTGTATCAGTAGTATGAAATAGTGTGGATAGTGAAGTGTCTTGAAAGTCTGAGATCAAATCCCCATTATTTATAATTAGACTCCAGGTTTAAGAGTGCCTGGTATTTCAAATCTTAAATATTAATATAAAACAATTTTTCATAGATTATAGCTTTGCTAACATTTAGATTTATTTATTTTCTAAGACTGTACTTTTACTGCTCTAGGATTCTTAATATTGTAGTTAATAATCATAATCTCCATTTTTCACTAATTTAATTATCATCTATATTCTTTATTACTTTTTAAAATGCTTTTTTACAATCCACTATTGACAGTTTCGATTGCCCCAGCAATCTTCTTCAGAACTATAAACAACACAATACAAATATACATGAACATAATTTTACAATTAGTTAATATGAAGGTCAAGTAATGTTAAGTAGCATTGTGGAAATATGACGGAGCACATCAGTTCTAGCTCATTCAATAAAATTAAGATTTATTTTTCCTTCCCCTCCCCTCTCTTTCTTTGAAAATCGATTGAGAAACTATTTTAGTCAGCAAAATACTTTATTCACTATGCCAATTAACCAGCGAGCTTTTTTTCAATTTACAGCTCCTACATAGAAGAACATTTTTCTCATAATCTATTTCAATATAATCATAGTTTTATAATAATAACAACAGTTAAATATTTACTGCCACTTCACATCTTAGTCTAAAATCTCTCTATCATTTGCCATTAATAATTCTATTCATATATTTTTGCTAATTTAAATAAATATATTATATCAATTCTTTGTTTGTTTGAAACAGAAAAACATTTCTTTATGTAGTAATAATTTCTTTAAAAACAAACAAATAAAATGTTTCTAAGTATTGTTTGAAATAGTATGTTTTTTTAAGAAAAACTATGTAATACCTTTAATTTATTGCTTGATCTTTAGTGTGATTGTATTAAATGTCTAGCATACAACCACCCTTTACACCTTAACTATGTTATTTTTATTGTATGACTTTCTTTGCACATATTTCTGAACTTTCAAATGTATCCTTGTAATCTACGGAATGCTATACCTATATTCCCACTGTATTTCTCACTTTGTTGCATCCTCTTTATTGTATTCTTTTCTGTTGTTTATTGGCTTATCATTTTCTGTAAATAAAGTTTGCTTTTGAAATGAACTATTAAAAATTTTAGAAAAGTATAAAAGAAATTTTCTAATATTTATACAATAAATAGGAAATTCAGCATAAGATAAAAATTAAATCAATTATTTTTTATGTTCCAATAAACATTTTTTTAAATTTTCTTTCAAAACAGTAGGGAAGAAAACATACAAGTTGTTAAATTAATTTGAAATACTAATAAAATAAAATAAATATAATAAAAAAATAAATGACTAAGTCTGAGCAAAAGAGTGTGTTGTAAATTATAATATATAAAATACATTTATTTCAATGATATTAGTAAAGAAGATGTTTTCCTGAAGGTTTATGATGATGATATAATAGTTGTATTTATATATTGGAGTATTTCCAACATCTAATGTAAGTATTGAATGTTGTTAAAATTTTTTTATCTTTGTTTAAATATTCCAAATACATTCAATTATTAGTAATAGCACACAGGTTAGTATATGCACAATGTTTTGAGAGTTTCCCCTCTTCTTCAGGTGTTTCTGGCTTGACCAGTGATATTACTACTATGAGAATTGAACCAAGACCCTTAGATTCTTAAATATTGAATTTTAAGATAATGCTCTAACCAATAAGATGGCTTGACTGGTTAGAGCATTATCTTAAAATTCAATATTCAAGAATCTAAGAGTCCAAGTTTATTTATCATGCTAGTACTGTCACTGGTCAGCACCTCCTAAAGTAGAAGGATGAATAATACCTCTTGAAAGAGTGTGCATATACTAAACTGTCTGCTATTATTAACAATTGAATGTATTTGGAATATTTAAATAAAGTTAAATTTTTCTAACAACATTTAATACTTATATTAGATAATGAACATAGTCCAATATATAAATACAACTAATTATAAACCTTCAGAAAAGCATCTCTACTAATATCTTTGAAATAAATATATTTTATATACTACAATTACCAACACACTCTTTTGCTTAGACTTATCATTTATTTTTTTATGATTTATTATATATATATATTTTATTACACTACCTTTATATTGGTTGTTATATTTCAAATTAATTTAACAACTTATATGTTTCTCCCAATTAAATTTTCTACTGATTTGAAAGAAAATAAAAAGAATATTTATTGGAACATAAAAAATAATTGACTTTATTTTGACCCTATGATGAATTTTCTGTTTTATTGTATAAATATTAGGAAATTTATATTTTTCTAAAGTTTTTGATTGTTTTTTATTAAAGTACATACTAGTTTAAACAGTCTTAACTATCACATGATCACCATTACTTATGCTTGCTCATAACTGTTATTAAAGTACTGTATGTGGAGTTTTGTCTGTTTTAATACTTAACTATATTTTATTTGTATAGTTTTAATTTCTTCATATGTTAAAATGCATTTCTATTGTATAAAAAAATCTATATGTTAAATAAATAAATAAAACTCTTTAATGTTATAATTCTTATGATTAAACAGTTGTATTTGCAAGTTTAATATTTCAAATGTATTTTGAATACATTTCCAGATTTATATTCCTTCAATAATAATTTTGCTTTATCTTAGCATTAAAGTCTTATATAAAATGTTTTAAAGACTTTTACTCTCATGCGAGTATTTTATTTACCCTTACACAATAAATTTTGTTTGGTAAAAATTTCAAAATTTCATCTATACAAAATATTTTTTGGAAATTTTTATGCATTTTTTATATTTTGTATAAATTTGTGACTTTTTAAAAAATTACTTTTATTATATATCTTATATTTTTTCAGAATTCAATTATTAAAAATACTCTCATCTGTAAATACAATTGAATTGTCAGGAAAAAATATTATTATACCCCATCATTAATATGCTCACATTACACTATTTTTATTCTACTATTATGTAATGGTGCCATTATCTTTTTTTTAAAAAAATCTATTTTCAAATGCTTTTATTGAAGTTGTAAAGTCAGTTTGTTTGTAGGTATGTATGTTTGTAAACTTTTGATTTTTTAAATGTTAAAATGAAATTTTAAAATTGAGGTTTTATACATTTAAATTCAATAGAATTACTTGAAATTTGGTATACAACTAATTAATATCAGACTAATCCATGTAAGATGCTAATATTCTTTGGTATGTTATTTACTTTCTTAGATATGAACTAGAGGGTGGGAAAGTATTGAATATTTTGATATTTCAAATTTAAATTTTTTTCTTAAAATTTTCATTTGTTTTATGTAAGATTTGTAAGAGGGCAGTATGAAATTTATTTTAAGTAATAAGAAAAGTTTTTTTTATAATACAATTTTGTTAAGTGTTTTTTTGTTTAATCTTTTTTTCTCAAATAAAAAAAACTACAATTTTAAACAGAAAAATTATTCACTGATTTTCTATAAATATATAATTATGTACACATACTATGTATAATACATATAAAAAGCAAACACATTAATTTACTGTAGAAATATCAAGTAATATATATATATTATATGTGTAAAATTGATTTAAAATAAAATCATATGTATTAAGTAAAGTTTATTTACAATATGGTTTTGGTAATTATTTTAAAAAAAAATGTAATCAAAAATAGTAATGCCAAACACTTTTTACTTAAAAGAATATTTTACATATATACACATACATTAATATGTATATAGACTAAATAAAATATATACATAAGATCTATACATTTTAACTTATAGCAGAAATATCTAGTGAGAATATATATCAACTAGTGTCCAGCCAATTTAAAATACAATATAGATTTACATTTTTATTTACTATACCAATACTAAAAAGTTACAAATAATAAAGATGTTTTTTATCAAATTCTTTTATTTACTGTGTACTAAAAAGAAAAAAATAATGCTTTCTTTAACCCTTTTTCCACCTCTTATGAGGCCTCTCATCGACATCTGACATCACTCTACCTCTTCCAGTTCTTATGCTAAAATATTTGTTTGACAGGTATTGATTAGGTTTTTAAAAGTTTCTGTAAGATGGTGCCCTCTTCCGAATTATTTTACAAGTAAAAAATCAAAAAAACCACATTTAAACCTAAACAAAGAAAGAACATTGTCAGTCATTGGTTGTCAGCGAGCTCTCAGCTGAAAAAGACATTCTGATTGGCTGGAAAGAACAAAGAAACTGCCTGATCAAAGAAAATAAAGAAAAACGCTGAGATTTTCATTTCGAATGCAATTTTAAGCATTAAAAAAATATAATTTGAGAAATTAAACTAGTTTTTTAAAAAAGATACCAAAAAAACAAAATTATTTTCAAAAAATATTGAAGATTTTAGTAAAAATATTTAAGATTTAGCAAAAAGAAATCTTTACTTTTCAATAACGTAACACTGAAAAAAAGCGTTTGCGTCACCACTCTTTTGTTTAGACATTCACTTTATATTTGCCGAAATTGAATATATTTTATAATAAATAAATAACAATTTATTTTTGAAAGAACTTTTGTTCTCTTTCAATACCCTGAAAAATTAGTAATATACTTTTTATAAACGTATCTGAGTTGAATTTAATATTATAGGCGAATATGTTTTAACAATAGGCTTTGTCTTCAGTTTGTGAGTTGGCCAATTAAAAGATTTGATTTTTACCTCATACAACCAATAATATAATTAGCGGTTTAAGGGTTATTCGAAATTATAGTTTTTAGATTTAACATGAAATAAAAGCATGAAGGGGAGGTACAGGAATTAATTAGATCAATGCCTTGTTATAAAAAATAGGGATTGATTTAATTAATATCTAAACACCCTACCCCCATGTTTTTATTTTAAGTTAAATCTAAAAATCCTAATTGTGGCTGAAGAAACAATATTTTTATTGCATAGTAAATAAAAGTATTTAATATAAAAAATATTTATATCTACTATTATCATTTTTCTTTTTGATCTCCTATCCAATTTCCAAATTTATGATTTATTTTAGTAAAAAAAATATTTTTTTGTTTTGAAATTTAGTTTTTATTTATTTATCTGCTTTTTTATAGCTTGCATTTATTTACTTCAGTTGTTTTTATTATATAAGATACTGTTTTCTAAATGTGATAAAGGAATGAATCCGCTCTTATGTTCAGATCATTTTTTGAAACTTTAAAATAAACTATTTTTAACAATTTAACTTTATAATAACAAACCTTTTTTTTCCTCATTAAAGTTTTATTTCCATCCATTTTTTTCTCTAAAAGCATATATGTTCTCATCTTTAAATTAATTTTCTTGAATCAGTACAGTAAAATGTGATGTGATGTACTGTGGCTTCTCCTTAAATGAAGTCAAGAATATCTGAGCAATTATGCCCAGATAAACCTGTTAACCACTTAATTTTCTATTCCTCACTCTAAGTTTTCCCATATTCTGCTCCACCCCATTTCCACAACATAATCTTTGTCAACTCTATAGTCTTAATATCTAATTCCCTCTTATCTTTTCTCAAACCCAGCATAAAAACCAATAATTCACTTTCTGTATAATCACTTTTTTCATATTTATTCTTCCATAACTTCATTATATGTACCATTTCTGTTTTCAAACATTTACATTCAATTAACAAATGCCTACTATTTTATATTCCTTCCTTACATAATTTACAAAATAAATCCCCCATATTTTTCCATTTACATGTATATTCTCTTGTAGTTAAAGATCCCATTCAAGCCTTAAACAATAAACTACTTTTCTTATTATTATCATATATTAACTCACACCTAATATTATGTTTATTTCTATATATATTTAATCTCTTTTTACTCTCCATACTATTTCTCCATCCCTCTAACTCCTTATTCTTTATTAATAAATCTATTCTTTTATCCCATTCCTTACTACTATAACACTCAACAATCCTCTTAACATAATCATCCCATCTTTTGTACAAATATACTGATATAAATTCTTTATCCAAATCTTTTGCATACCACATTACCTTTCTCCCTCCATACAGTAGTGCCACCTAGTGCAAGCCTTAGTAATCAATGGATTCTAGGTTTGTGCATAAAATCTCTATCTAGTGCCTACTCATCCAATATTCCCAAACTAGATGAATAGGCACTAGATAGGGATTTTATGCACAAACCTTATTGCATCCATTGTTTACCAAGGCTTGTAGTGGGTGGCTTTTTCTGCCATTTGTTAACAGCTTGTGTAAGCATAGGAACAGGTGATCATGTGATATTTTGTTGGTTTATGTGGAGTTCAAGGGCCATGAATAATGGCCCACTTTTATTATTTCCAGGTCTGAACTTTTTATGAATTCTTGATCAATAAACCATTTAATAATTATATATATGCAATTGTCCATATATATATTTATAAATATGCATTATATACTTCTTATGATTTTTTACAAGCAATACATTCTTTAGATTGTTTCATCATTACTTTTTTCGATTTTCATTTATCTATTTTTAATCTGAAACATTTTAGTTTTATTGCTATTTATTTCCACATAATTGTAGTCACTGTTTATTTGAACTGTTTAAACTTTTACATATAGTAGGTAATATATAAAATTAAAAGCATATGAAGTTCTCAAAAGAGAAGCTATACAGAGGGCAAAAAATATTAAACGCTAAGTGCTTTCGAGACTGTTTGCCTCACATTCATACTGATAATGCGAAATGCAGAACAGAGAAATATAGTAGGTAGCAAAAAAAAAAATGTGGTGAGGCAATTTTTATATGTATTCAATGAATACAATAAAAAAACATTCACACAATATGGAAGCATTTTTAGGGAAAACAAAAAAAACTGGGCATTGTCTCCAGTGTCTCAAAAAGGAGGATCCTTTTATAATTTCACCTTGCTCCAAGACTGATTGATTATACTCATTTTTATTATCATGTATTTTATTTTTTTAATGTTAATGTTTTTTTTCATTGCTTATAGTTTGTTTGTTTTTTAATCCAATAAAATTTATTTAGAGCATATTAACATATAAACATATTACCTTTACAACAACAAAAAAATCACATAAAACAGCTAACATAAATATATATTAATCATACATTAAAAGCCCTTTTCAGTATATAGTTTAGTGCTCTTTTCAAATATGAATAATCTATTATTACATTAACGAATTGTTACATATGCAATACTATCTAATGTTCCATAATATCAGTTTAAACAACAATAACAAAAACAAAACATTATTTCACATTACGTTTTTATTAAGTTTATCTACCTGACAGTAATATATAAATAATAAATACTGACTCACTGTATCATTTATTTTTTTAGTTAAATAAACTGTATTAGAATTTTTTTGATATTTACTTTTTTTAAACACTTTTGTGTTGAACATTAAATCACTGAAATATTTCTAAACAATGCATTCGTCTAATTTGTTATAACTGTAAATTAGTGATCAGGCTTACAGATTTTTAAACTATAAATTATTGTATGGGTTCACAGTTAATAAGTATAGATTTGGAAAAATATTAATTACCATAGTGAACTGCGTAATGTCATTCATTTACTGGTTATTAGCATATCTGAGATGTTAATGTTATCATAACCTTGTTGATTTATTGATTGCATCTCTTATTTTCTATTAAATCCAACCCTAACAATTTTTAATAAGAAATATTTCGGTGCTTGTCTTATAGATAAAGACGCCGTTCGATGGCGCCGTTTTTACGCTAAAACTGTAAAATATGAGCATTCACAGGCTGTTGATTTCAATCATTTTGATGTGTTTTTTGTAATGTGAAAATAAAAACAAAACAAAATCTTTTTTTTTAAATATTATTTTTTATTAACGTATACAAATTAAGTGATAATAATAAATGTAAAATAAAATAAACAAATTACAATTTGATTCATGTTTTTTATTTTGCTTTATTACAAAAATCAATTTTCTATCGTATATTTTTTTACTGGGGTTACAGCTTTACCGCTATTTTTACTTCATATAGAATGACAACAAAAAGTAAAAGTTGTTACGGTTAGGTTTAGGTTAGTTTTAGGGTTAGATTTAGGGTTAGTTTTAGGGTTTAGGTTTAGTGTTCTGTTGTTTGTAATGCTAAAATAAAAAATATCAAAATCGTATTTTAAAACTTTTTTAAACAACAACAAAAATGTCTTCTTTACTTATTAATCATGTTTATAATATATGCTTTTTATGAAAATTAAAAAAAAAACATGCATAATTGTACTTTTCTTAATGGATATTTTTGTGTTAGTGCTCTTTTTTACTTCAAAAATGTACACACGGTAGAATTGTTTGTCTCGTGGAATGTTACGAACAGTACATTACTTGATGCGTTACCTAATTCCAACTCACTTTACACATATATCTTGTCAACATTTTCCCAATTAGAACTTCAATACAGTATGGTGTAAAAAGTCTGATAATTATTACTTTACAAAATCTGAACATTTCAATACTTTAAAATAATAAAAAATCCAATGAAAACAACATTTTCATCCAATTCAAAAAAAACACACCCTCTCACCAAGCTGTAACCATTTTATAAACTGTGCGAATTCGGAAAATGTATTTTCTGTGATGCAACATACATGCTGTATTGCAATGTGACATAGCAGCCTGCAATCTGTAGCACAACAAAAAAGTTGTATTATAGAAAATGCGGGTTTGAACGTGTCGGCTGTGGAAATGGCATTTTTATGTTTTAGCACTATAAACGACGCCATAGAGTGCATCTTTAGCTATAAGACTAGAACCAATATTTCTATTCTTTTTATTTCTACTAATTTTTTTTCATTTTGTCTTGTTTTTTCTTTGCTTATTTATTTTGTAATACCAATTTAGTGATGCTTATGTCATATACCAGTTCAATATTATTATGCTGATGTACCACTCATATCAACTCTTAAAAAAAAAAAGATCAGTCAAACTTTTCTAGAATAAAGCCATCACAAACTATCTCTCTCTATATATATATATTATGTAGAAATTTTAGAATAA
Source organism: Epiperipatus broadwayi (assembly GCA_028023455.1). Lineage (NCBI taxonomy): Eukaryota > Metazoa > Onychophora > Udeonychophora > Euonychophora > Peripatidae > Epiperipatus > Epiperipatus broadwayi. The sequence goes on from JAQFVV010006348.1 coordinate 696,635, forward strand.
GTAGAATGCCATTTATATAATTGTCTAAAGTTAGTGTCAATTTGAAAATATATAATAATATATAAATTCAGTACATACTCATAAACAAAACCCCAATTATGGCTTTTACTTTGATGGAATATTTTTTTAAAAAATAACTGGTATTTTTTTATGATTTTTTTCAGAAAAATAAAGATTTGTTTCTTTTTGCAAAATAATAAAATTACATCGTTTGCTTCATTTTTCCTATTTTTACTTTCTGCCTACATTAAAATTCTTTCACAACCGTGGTTTTATTTATTAACAAATAGATCTTTTTTTTTCCTCAAAGCAACTTTATTAAGTCACTAAAGTATGATCCACCTGTGCAAAGACCACGTTCTGTCACCTGCACCAGTGTGCCACAGAGGCTACCATGTTACATTGATATTCTGCAACTGGGTGGTGACACAAAGCAACAGAACTGCCTTATACAATAGATTAGGTATTACAGGTATATAAAAAAATACATTCCAAGTACAAACATCAAGAAAAACCCCAAAAGAGGGGAAAAGGGACATGAATTATCACAGATCAAATGTCAGTCAATCAAGAGGATCTATGTCCATTTGAGAAGAGTTCATGTGGAACAACCAACTCTCAGCCCACCTGGCAAGTCTCCAAGCAGTTCCCCCAGACCCATCCATGACCCATCAGACAGAACTCAGTTTAGCGAGAACCCAGACCCACTCCTTGGACAAGGTTAAACCACTTTGGCCCCTGCTGTAAGTGGGTTACAATTAATCTGGGTGTGATGTAAGTTCAGCATGTCCGGAACACCAACCAAATCAGAGAGGGCCATGAGAAACATTGCCAGATCTCTCTAACCCTGGGTGTGGTGATGATCGCTGATTGATCCCACTGATCAACAAATTCTCCATAGCCCTTGAGAACAATATATGTATATATCCCAAACAAAATAGCCTTCCCATCATTTACTTCAAAAACCAACTTCCTTTATCATCAAAGGATATCTTCATGAAATTGACGACCGCTGATTCATAAAACTTTATCATCAAAGTTTTTGCTTTACTCTTTTCATTTTATTGGATTACAAAAAAAACTTTGATGATAAAGTTTTTTTGAATCTGAAGCCATCAATCGCATGAAGACCTCCTTTGATGTTAAAGGAAACTGTTTTTGAAGTGAATGATGGGAGGGTCATTTTGTTTTGCATATATATGCTGTATGTTTAGTTGAATTTCACTTGAAGAGATCTATTTGTTAATAGATAAAATGATGATTATAGAAGAATTTTAGTAAAATTGTGTTTTTTGGATAGTATTGTAATGTTAGATGATATTTTCATTCTGCTTTATAAGGCAATTGAGAAGAAAGACCATGATGTTTCTATATCTTAAACTCAGAGGTAAAAAGCCAATAACCTCACTACCCTGGCTAATGCATATTGGTGAGCAACCCACTGATGTTCATATACTATATGAATAATCATATAATAATAACAGCTGAAAAAATTAAGACTGAAGTGGAGTTGGTCTGGACATATTGCTGGAAGAGATGATAATAGATGGACAATTGAAATCTTAAGCTGGGTTCCAAGAGATTGTAAAAGAGCCAGAAAGAGACCACATATGGGATGGATGGATGAAATAAGAAAGTGTGCAGGGGAGATGTGGAGAAGAGAAGTCAAAGATCGGAGAAGATTTATTGAACTTGGAGATACCTTCATCTTGCAGTGGATTGATAATGGTTGATGATGTTGATATGATATTCTATTTATAGTTACTAATGTTAGGCAATATTTAATTTATATATATGTATCTAAAGGAAAGTCAATAAATTGATTAGAAATGGCTATAAAAACTAAGCAAGCAAAAAATGAATTTAAAGAAAGTTATTTAGTTTTCAACATTGTTCCCACTGATAGATTTTCATCATACCACTTTAGGGGCCCTATGAAATAGTAGCACAGAAATATCTTGCTAGAGTACTCATTATCACTTAAATAGTTATGAGTAGTTTGATGTCACAACTTTTTTGGACATAAACAGAAAACCTTTTTTTTATGAATATACATACTTTCAAGGTAGAACTTTTGTCATATGAAGTGCATAACAGTATGCTCCTTTTTACCAAGACATTCCTGAACTATAAATGCTTTATTTTAATTACTGAAATATACATTAAAGCAGGCAAAACTCTCCATAAAGTAGTGTCACTCAGTGCCAACCAGAGTAATCAATGGATGCCAGAAGACTTGTGCATAAAATCCCTATCTAGTGCCTACTCATCCAATATCCCCAGACTAGTTTCTGGCTTATGGCCTTTGTCAGTGAGGAGCTTTGGATCTGAGATCACTGCTCCTAGATCTTAGGATTTTATGCACAAGCCTTCTGGCATCCATTGATTACTCTGGTTGGCACTGAGTGGCACTACTATATGGAGAGAGTTTTGCCTGTTTTAATAACAGTAATGTGCTAGCATAAGAAATAGTGATCATGTGATGTTTAGTGAAATATACATGTGCATTTCAGATACTTACATAGTAATCAAGTTGAACTGTCCTACACATATTAATATAAGTAAAACTTGTTATTTCAGTTAAACCTGATTGATTCATGTATATAGTCTTTTTTACTGATTTTCTTTTACACACGCACACGCACACACACACACATATATATATATATAGTAATAGACAAATAAATAATATTCAAATATAAATATATTGTGTATACTAAAGTTAATGTAATTAGACTTGAACTCAGTCTCTCAAACTGCCCACAGCTATCCATTCTATCTTATATAATTGATACACATGACCACATATATGTGGAAAAGATAAATGGTCTCCAATATATGTATTTCATGCTGACCTAGAACTCATCAGTTGGTCCATATCACCATCTCACATACATACATACATTCAGTACTTAGTTTATATTAAGATAGCAAATCTTCAAACTTTAGTGGACAAGCTTCAATCTTCTCCACCATCCAACTCTTCAATTATCCATATCATTGAAAATCCAATGACGTAACACTCAAAGCCCTTGTTGATGCCAATATTATTGTCATAACCATATTGACTTTAAGTCAGTCTGATTTCTCACATATAGGACCTCAATATGCCCATTTAACACACAGAAGAGGGATGGGCTTTTATTTATGAGTATCAAAGTTTTACACACAACTTTGTCATCAACCAAAACAGATAAATACATGAATAATTATTACTATTCATTTATTAAACTAGAGATTATCCCTTGCTCATATATAAACTATAAATTTCAATTAAAGATTATAAACATGCACATATACATTTATAACCTATTGGTATAAACTGAATACTACATGTAAAAAACAGTCAAAACTCTCCATGCAGTAGTGCCACTCAGTGCAAGCCACAGTAATCAATGGATGCCAGAAGGTTTGTGCATAAAATCCCTATCTAGTGCCTACTCATCCAATATCACCAGACTAGTTTCTGGCTTGTGGCATTCATCAGTGAGGAGCATTGGATGTGAGAGCATTGCACCTAGATCTTAAGACCATTGATTATTCTGGCTTGCACTGAGTGGCACTACTGTATGGAGAGTGTTTCCTGTTTTAATAACAGTTATGAGCAAACATAAGAAATGGTGAACATGTGATACTACAAGTATATAATTTTTGAGACTGCATCATATGATTATGGATATAAGTATTATAATCCAGATTTACTCTAATATAAGAATCTTTGATTGATTGCGAGTTGCTTCTATTTGATAAATACTTATCACAAATTTATAGTTATATTGTTGTATTAAGTAAATATACTATACAATTTTATGGCTGTATATATATTTTGTATATTGGGTTGTAAACAATGGCATATTTTTGCAAAAAAGTGTAACTATTAACACAAGGTCAGCGCAGCTGCCTTGCAAGCAAGCAGTTGGTTACCGATGGTTGTTGCGTATTCGCCTCCCGGCCGATGCTATGATATATGAAAAAATATATATATGCATGCATATCAAATTCTCTTCTTGAAGCCATATTTAAGGAATTAGGCAATTGAATAGTATAAATAAGCAATAATACTTATCTCCAAGCGATCATAACTTTCTATGCTTGCATTCTCTTAAAACAATTTCTAGTGTTTCAGTGTTTACTCTTCTCTTTTATTGTCTTTTACTTGATATAAAATAAATTCTGATTATGCAAATGATTTTAGTGCCCCTGCATCAGGAGCACCAATAGAAACAATAACAATGGATTATTGTTATTGATAGATTAAGAGTGTTTTATAATCTTATCTTTATTTTTATGCTATTTTATTAACAGGTTTATCACGATTAAAAGTTATACCTTTTTCACCTAAATCTTAGATAGTCAGTTGCATTTATTTTTTTAATATTACTGAGTTTTCTTATTAACTTTTTATAAAAACTATAATTTTAATATATTTTTTAAAAGATATTTTTGATTCACTGATTAACTGTTTATATTATGCAATGAGCACACAAAATTATTGCATATTAGATTCAATTTACTCAATTTTTACTATTTTGTTATCTGTGATATTAACTCGTGTAATTCCTTAGTTATTTTGAACAAAGAAAAAATTAAAAATTATGAGCATCTATATCTTAGATTAGTTTATTAAAAATATTTTTTAACCTATTGTACGTTAGTTTAAATATGGCAATTATTTCCATAGTTACCCTTTAACTAATAAAAGTTGCAATTGGTAAGACCCAAGGGGGAGGAAGCTTTGGGAAGGAAAAAGGAGGTTTATTTCAAAGTTTGTGTTAACTTGAACCAGTCTCCGCTGACATAAAAAGCAAATTTTACTACTCCGGCTGGATTAAGGTGATAGCTGGAATTAAAGCTAAATTTATGAATTCTTTACCCCCTTTTTTTTTTCGGTTAACTTTTTCTTCATCATTTCTGATTTTAGCATATTGATCACAAAGCATTCTCTATTCTTTTCTCTAAAATAACGGCTGATGTTAGCTTTGTTACTGAACGATTGCTACTCCGTGAATCAATACAGAGTTTGTAAGCCTATAAAATCATTTTGGAATAATTATCATTAAAGAAGGAATAGCTGCTAACGTAAGTAAATAATTAATAGGGAAAATAAGCATTAATAATATTAATAGTAGATGGAATTATTTACAGTCATAAATAAGCAATTAAAAGTATTCTTTATTTAAACTTTCATTTTTTTTATTAATATTTGTGATATAAAATTCTAAAAAAAGTATTCAGGAACACTTGTGTAGTCTTAATTGAAATTAATTATTAAATATTTTATCCTGATTCGTTATTTATAATTATTTTAATATCATCATATTTATGCATGTGCTAGAACAGTTTTTAAATAAATATTTAGCATAAAAAAATATTTTAATAGTCCTTGTTGTATTCATTGTTAATATTTTTTCCCTCTAATTTTGTTTTTGTCAATGATTGTATTTTTTCTTATAAACTTTTTTTTTTGTTCCCTAACTTCAGTCGGATTTTTTTTTTTTATTAGCACTCTTCCCCATTATCGATAAAACTATTAATTTAATCAATATTATTTCTGTTTATTTTTTAAACATCGATTTAATTAAATATTCATTTCAAATTGGATATTAGGTTTGTAATCTGATTTACTAAGTAAAATTATAAGCAATTTTTTTATTTGCATAATAATTTATAATACATACATTGTTACCAAGATTAAATCTATATATTCCACTTCTTAAAAAAATTATTGATGAAAATGCCAAACTTAATTATTTATTTTCATCTTTGTTCTATGAGTAACAAACTATATTCCCCAATTTACCAAGTATTTATTACTTTATTGTCAAAACCATTTTTATTCATTAACATATCTATAATGATGCATATTCTTTTTACTCGTAATTTTTTGAATTAATGAATTGACTTTTCAAAAATAAATAAATAATATGCAGCAAATTTATCACTTATATTAATATTCATATACATAATTAATTAATCATTTATATTAATTAATGGTATAATTATAAATTTATCATACTGAAACAGCTACTTAATATATGATTTTAATAGTTTTGTTTTATTCTAAGTGATTTTAAACCATGATTATTAAGTTGCTTACAACTATATATATATTGTATTTAACTTATTCGCAAAGCAAACAAGTCTGAAAATATTACTAAGACAATTACTGAACTGCAAGTCTATAACACTTTTCAACATGCACACATATATATATTTAACAAAGATGCTTTATATATATAACATGCATATATAAATTAAGATTATAGTATAAACAAAATTTAAAAAAATTGTTATAATAGAGGAGACACATTTACTTATACTTTACCATATTTGTGTATTCATTCATTCTATCACTCAAATAATATGAATAAGAAAAAAGTTTACCATGTTTTCATTTTTAGAGAAAATGTGTAATGAAATTACAATTAAATATGCTCTGGATATTTTTTTTTTAATAAGTTTTTCTCCTATAGAAGCATAATAATGTTCTCATTAAAAAAACTACAATTTTATTAATTGTTTTGATGTTTTTAATTCAATGTCAACTTTAAATACATTTCTAAACTCTGTAAAATCTTTAGCATATACTTATTATGTGAAATATTGCATATCAAATTTGTAAAGAATAGTAAAAGAAGTATAAAATATAGGTGCTTTAAACATAAACTGAATACATTTTATTAATATACATCATTACACATGACACTTCAAAATGAACAAATGGCTGTTGTAATATGGTAAAATTTATTTGCAAATTTTAATTTTTTTAAACATAATTGTATACAGGCTAGAGTATAAAAAAATGGCTGCTCGTATGTGATAACATGCATTAAATTTATGAATTTTAATTATTTCTTTTGTTTGTTTATATATTTTTTATTGTTTGTTTATATGTTTTTGGATAATGAATAAATGAAGTAATGTATATTGATACAGTGTAGTTCATAATGCACACCTTTTAAAATATAAATGTCAATCTAGTTATCAGATAAAAACATGTGTATATGATCTGCATGTAAAAGTGTGTTCAATATAGTAACAAAAGATTATTGCTTCAGTACAATGAAATGAATTTTCTGGAATAAATTTAAAATATAGAGTTAAGGATAAATCAATGGTCCAGGGTCTATTGGAGATGTGGTAGCTCAGTCAAACCATTAACATGTTACAGTCTTTCTTTTTTTCATTTGTACTAAGTGTAATAGTTTTTATATTACAAAACCAGATTTGAATTGACTTTTCTTCAACTAATATTAACTAGATATTCATTTACTATTCAATAACTAAATGTTTGCCTTTTTGGCTATATGCCAATTAGCTGGAAAAAAGTCTGTAAATTTGTTCCTGACCTGTTCATGGAATATGGGTGTTATAATTATTATGTGAATAGGTTCTTAAAACATTAATATATATGTAATTGACAGGATACATTTATAATCTTACTCTACTTGCTTTTAAAAAAGTGATTTGACATAGATCTAATAATATGAAGTAAAATTTGTATATCTTATTATTGTAAAGTGCTTCGTGCATAGGTCTAAAAATGAATTGTCAAATAAACTGTGTTAAGTGGAAGCAATTAATGGCAAGATGTCACCAATGATTATCAAATGTTATTACTTAATCATAGTATTTTATTGTTTAGGTGCTCAAACTATCTGTGGATGAAGAATTTTATGTGCATGCATACAGTAATCTTAAAATACTGGGATAAATGATGGCTCATAATAAGAAAGCAGAAACTGTGAAGCAAAACTATTTATATATTTGATTTTTAATCTTTTCTGGATGATTAAATGTAAGTCAATTTAAGACTGCATGATTAATTTTTCATTTATGTAATCTTTAGTTTGGATAATGTTTTTGGCAAAATAAAAGTATTTATAGCATATTTATTACTTAACATTTGAAATACCAGGTACTCTTAAACCTGGAGCCTAATTGTAAATATAGGGATTTGAACTCAGACTTTCAAGCCACTTCACTATCCACACTATCTCATACTACTGATACATATGACCACACAATGCAGAAAAGATAAATAATCACCAATAGCCATATTTCATGCTAAACCAACACTCGTTAGTTGGTCCAGATTACCATCTTTCATATGATCAGTGTTCAGTTTATATTAAGGGTCGTGGTTTGCAGACCGTACTGCCGCCGTCAGAGGGCGCGGCGACATCATCAACAACTGGCCTGAAAATGGCAAGTGATAATTTTTTTTACAAATCTCATGCTGATACCAATATTGTTGTCATACCCATGTTGACCTGAAGTCACTCTGACCCCTCATGTATAGAACAGTATTTATTTAAATACATAGAAGGATGGGCAGAATACAGGCTTAATATGTAACATTCGAAATACCAGGGACTCTTAAACCTGGAGCCTAATTGTAAATATAGGGGATTTGAAGTCAGACTTTCAAGCCATTTTACTATTCACACTATCTCATAATACAGATACACATGACCACACACATGCAGAAAATATAATCACCAATATACGTGTTTTATGCTAAACCAGCATTCATCAGTTGGTCCAGATTACCATCTTTCATAGATATATATAATCAGTGCTCAGTTTATATTAAGGTAGTAAATCCTTACACTTTAAAGGACATCTACATAATAAAAATATTTTTTTTTATTTCCCTCCAGGTAAGTTTATAACACTTCAAAAAACATAATATAATTAGAAAAATAAAATATATTTTGTATTTATTTTTAAAAATATCTTCAAAATGGTAAAAAATATTTTTGAAACAAAGGATAGCTTCTTTGAATGCTTATTCAGTATAAGATTTGAAATATTTTGATAAAGATGTTTTTTTTTTTTTTTATGTGTCAAAGCGTTGCAGGGAAGTGAACTCCTGGACAACTGCTTGTAAGGCAGCTCTGCTAACCACTTGGCCACCAATGCTTCCTTTTAATTTAATAAATATATATATTCAGTCATTTAGTTTTATTCATTGTTAAATTAATTTTAATTAGAATTTTGTTTTTATTTATCAAAACAATTTTGGGATATTATTTTATGCAGTAAATAAGTGTAAATGTTCATTACTTCTTTCCATTTCTGTAACGTAAAATATAGATATAATAATTATCCTTATCATCATATATTAGTCTATTGAAGGACAATGATCTCTTCAAATTCAATCCAGTTTTTATTTAACACTTTTTTCCTCTTCATCAGTCCAATAAACTTTTTTATCTTATTCATCTATGTGACCTTTTTTTTTAGATCTTTCCAATCTTTTTACATCTAGTTTAGGAATTTCAGCTGTCTATCTGTTGTTGCTATGTGACCAATCCAAATCTGTTTTATTCTTTTAATTTTTTTCATGATGTCAGTGATATCTGTTTCTTCTCTCTTCATGCACTTCACTTTTCAACCCTTTTGTTATTTGCAATATACATTTCCTTATATTTCATTGTGTGATTTAAATTCTTTGTATTTCTGATATTTATATATATATATAATATGATTATACAGACTATTTAATTTTCAGAACTATATTTGATACAATTACTTAGATAATTGATGGCTAGCTGTATTTTTGAATTAATAAGTATGTATTGTTTATAAAATAAAGTGATATGTAAGTCAGGATAAATCTACCATAAGCAAATAAAAATCTTTCATTGTTTTTATTGCCATCTTTGTTTACACAGAGGCATAACTCTCCATCAGTAGCACTACTCAATACAAACCAGAGTAATCAATGGATACAGGAAGGTTTATGCATAAAATCCCTATCTAGTGCCTACCCATTCAATATCTGCAGACTAGTTTCTAGTTGTGACAGTGCTCTCAGATACAAGGCTCTTCACTGCTGAAAGCCACTAGCTAGAAACTGGTATAGGGATATTGGATGAGTAGGTACTAGATAGGGATTTTATGCACAAATCTTCCTACATCCAATGATTACTTTGGTTTGCACTGAGTGGTGCTACTATATGGAGAATTTTGCCTCTGTGCAAACAGCTTGTATAAGCATAAAGAATAGTGATTACATTTTTTGTCTAGTAAGCAAAGAAATTATATATAGCAAAAATATAATTAGAAAAGGTAATATGTGTGTCTAAAAATATTGACATTGTAATGTAAATACTAAATAAGCATAGTTTTTAAGTACTAACATATCATATTTGATTATATTTATTGTTCTAAATGCAAAAGTGATAAATATTTATTTGTTTTTTTTTCTTAATGATTTTATTAGTTATATTAAGATAATATTATATTCAAAAATTGGTTACATATTATATACCACAAAAAAGTAGTTTGTATTTAGTACCAAGCCTATATCTCCTATTCCAATTCTGCTGACATATGCATGAGTACATAACCAATAATTGTCATATGGTAGTGCTTAATAAATCCTTATCCAGTGTTCTCATATTCATGATTTCCATCATCAAGGAGATTTGAATCTTGATCTAGCGTTTGATTTTTTAAAATCCAATCCATCTTTTCTTCAGCAGATTTTTTAAAATTACTTTTCTTTTACTATCAAGTTATCAGCCTGAAATCAAAAAAACATCTTAATGTTTTAAATTCAAGTCAATATGCTTGTACGGTTATATAGATCTGATACCAGTTCAATATCTATATATTTCACCTTCCTCAGTTTTTTAATTACTTTAGAGGCCTATATTTCTTAACCAGGATTGTTATAAAACTCACAAAACAACATGACTTCTACCTACACATTTTACAAAAGATTACAAAACTAAAATAGTAGTAAATAGATTTGCTACTTAAAAGTAATGTGTAGACAAGAGTTTGTGTGATGTTTTGTGGGTTTTACATACTTTCTTTTCATATGTCATAGCATCGTCCGGGAGGCGAACCCACAACCGTCTGCAACCAACTACTTGCTAGCAAGGCAGCTGTGATGACCTCTCAGCTAACAATGCTTGACAGGGTTTTACATACTTTGTCTTTACATTTTCAACTTTGGAGATAAAATTCTAAAAACAATATAAAAATATTTGATTAAATATTAAGATGAGTAATATGTGTTCACATTTTATCTTTAATGAAAGATGTAAGAAATAACTGTCTTCATTTATTTGTGAATATACTTAGACAGGAAGTACATAAAACAGTAAACTAAATAGAAGGATCATTGCGATAGTAAAATATTTGTGATTTCTAGAGTAAAAATATTTGTGATTTCTAGAGTAAACATTTACATAGAAAACATAGCATAATATTTTAAAAGTGTAGAAATATATTTAATAGTAAAAATTATTAAATAAAATCTTAATATGTAGAAAAAATGTTAGATTCCAATGACAGGTTTACGACTGAGAAATGTGGTCATGGATGTGTAAAATATCCATGTTATGATTCTAAACGTAATGCTAAATCTATATACAAATTGTTTTATCATTAAAAAATATATATTTTAAAGTTTTATAAAATATTTCATGGGTTACTGGAAATGATAGCCACAGATTTAGTGAATATTCTTTAGTACAAATAATATTTGATAATAGCTTTATATATTTTGCATAGTCTCAGAACAACAGATCTTCAAGAAAATGAAAACATATACAAAAAAGTCTATTTAAATCATTCGAGTAAAATAATTGTTAGAATAACTTTAGGAAGTCTCAAGGCTTATCTGCTGGTAAGCCTTTCCAACTGTACCAATTATAAAGCTATCATTAGTTTCACAGTATAAAACTGTTTTCATTTGTAATAATTATTAGTGCCAGAATTATGACCAGTCATCTAATATTAGCAATGAATGACAAATATGCAGTCTAGTATCAGAGATCATGGCGTATAAGTAGGATGTCTTTAATGATAATTACATAAGAATATGGAAAATTTATTATTTAGTTTCAAAAATGTAAACTTTGATAAAAGTTACAACTATAAGGAATTTAGCACAGTAATTTAGAGTTAAATTCAATAGCTGAAGATTTAAACCACTAAGCATCACATAATCACCATCTCTTATACTAGCACATAATAGTTATAAAACAAGGCAAAACTCTCCATACAGTAGTGCCACCCTGTGCCAAATAGAGTAATCAATGGATGCCAGAAGGCTTGTGCATTAGATCTTAAGATCTAGGTGCAGTGCTCTCAGATCCAAAGCTCCTCACTGACGAAGGCCACAAGCCAGAAACTAGTCTGGGGATATTGGATGAGTAGGCATTAAATAGGGATTTTATGCACAAGTCTTCTGGCATCCATTGATTACTCTGATTGGCACAGGGTGGCACTACTATATGGAAAGTTTTGCCTTGTTTTAGTTGAAGATTTTTGGTAAATAATTGTCTGAAAAAAAATTGAATTCATTTATTTGAATAAATTGTGTTTTCATCTGTTATTTGTGTTCTTAAATATAAAATGACCTCTAGGGCAACTAATCACATTTTTTAAAAAATTAAATAATGTGATATTCTTCTATAGAAATTTGTGTTGACAGCATAACAAACAATTGCAAGCTATTAAAAATTGTATTGAAGTATTTTACTTGATTATTCTATTCTATAGTCTAAGTAGATCAATATCATTTTGAAAAAAAAAAAGAACTTTATTATAACCTAACTAATTAATAATCACAAGAACTTCAGTGTTTATATCATAAATATTTTGCATACTAATTTTTAAATTTAATTTCAATGTTAGCACTAATAAAACTTTGAATAAGGGGAGTTAAAAACTTTGAGTACCAGAAATGGCAAGGTTGTGCCATAATCCATGGAGTTTGATCTACGCACTGCAGGCTTGGTTTGCTCAGACTAGTGCATGTATTTATTCTAATTTGCATTCAGAAAATAACACACATTTTCAAACTCTTTCTTTCTTTTATATATTTTTAAAATGTAAATTTTGTTAATACCATGGTAATTTTTTAAAAAATACTTTGAAATATTGGCGGAGAGCAGAAACAAAAAAATTATCGGCCCTAAACGTTACATTTCATTATTTTTGCAAGCAACAGCGCCATCGAGCGGTCACATGACACGGTCAAAACAACTACTGACAATAGAAGCAATTCATTTTATATTTTTCACAGCAGAGCCATCTATTATAAGGTTGAATAATCATTTGTAATTCTACATCCAAATCCTGTCAGTAAGTCTTTATCTTTGAAAATAAATTTGACAATTTTAACATAACGTTATTATCTAGTGATACTCACGTTTACAGTAGAAGTCTCTGAATTAGAATCAACAGAATGCATTAATGTTCCTAATGCTAAGTTAAAAATCATTTGATGTTTTATCTGACTATTTTTAATATTAATTTATAGTATTAAGTATGAATTTTTATGAAAGAACATGATTTTTTTTAAAAATTGCTTCTCACAAGCAATTTCTCTATTTATGCAATGTTGGTTGATAAATCGATATCTTAACTATTTTTAATTAACTGAGTTCAATAGTAGGATTAAAGATAGTAGCAGAAACAAGTGTCTGTCTTTACATTTATAGTAGATCAGTTAAATGATACTATTTATTCATAAGCTTATTGAATTATTTGTGTTGAATATTTCATATTTCTTATCTTGCAAGAGAAAAATATTAAACATTTGTTAAGTTAATTATTTTGTATGTATAGTCATCCGTTTTTATTTTTTTAAATGTAAACTTCTTTTCAATAATTATTATTAAGTTTGAAAAATGTGTAGAGATGATAATCTGGACCAACTGATGATTGATTGCTGGTTTAGCATGAAATACTTATATTGGTGATTATTTATCTTTTCGATATATATGTGTTCAAGTGTATCAGTGTTAAGAGATAGAGTGGAGAGTGGTGGTTTGTGTGAAAGTCTGTGTTCATATACCCTATATATTACATATATTGATATAGGTATATAATAAGCCTGTATTTCAATTAATACAATATATATATTATTTTACATTTCACTGCGCTAAAAATAATGTATTTTTATGTATGTTTCAGATTGGTATAATAATGTTTTACATATATTTTTATATAAATTTAATAAACCCAATTTTACCTATTACTTTTTTTTTATTTATACATTTTTTTTTTACTCACCAAATTTAGTTTCTTTGTATTTTTTTTACCTTTGAAAACTAGAATTCATTATCATGGAGATTTGCAATTGAAATTAAAATCATGTGACACTTTTGGCTTTTATACACAATAGAAGCCTGTAGTCTTTATGACATTTAGTCTGATTTTTATTTTTCCTTTCACAGTAAGCTCTTTCCAAAGATCACGACCCAACTGCACTTAGATTAGGCAAATTGAAAGTAATCAACTAGTCATGTAGATTTTTGATTCCAACTGAAATGGCATCTTTCTCTAAATGAATAAGTTGTTCTCTTGGTGGGAAAACATAGAGAAAAAAATAATAAATGATTTGAAACTATTTGCTAAACATTTTACACTATGCCTTTAATTTAATAATAATATAACATAATAAGGAAAAATAATCTGATTAAAAAAAATAGATTAAGTATTTATTAATAAAGGTCAGAATATATTTTGTTTACATTTTAAGCAATATGTATCATCATCATCATTATCATTAATCCACTGTAGGATGAAAGTCTCTCCAAGTTCAATACATCTTGTCCGGTCTTTAGCTTCTCTTCTCCACATCACCCCTGCACACGTTCTTATTTTATCCATCCATCTCACATATGGTCTCTTTCTAGGTCTTTTACAATCTCTTGGGAATTCATTTTAAGATTTCAATTGCCCATCTATTAACATCTCTTCTAGCAATATGTCCACCCCAACTTCACTTCAGTCTTTTAATTTTTTCAGTGAGGCCAGTAACACCTGTTTGTTCTCTTATCCATATATTGCGTTTTCTATCTCTTCTTATATCCAGGGCTTTTTTAAATAAAAAAAGATGCCGAAACTCACTTCTGGTCAAGCTTTACTAAAGAAAATTATATTCAAATATCACTTAAATGAAATTTAAAACAGCTTTTCCAATGCTATGAAACAAATAAAAAAATTAAACAAAATTTATCATATTTTTTTTTAGACGTATCAAATCTAAAGTTAAATAAACAAATACAAATCTATAAATGATAACTAAATATAAAATTAAATTAGTAAAACTTTATATAATTTAATAAAAGTTTATAGTGATTCCCAAAGTTTTGCCCAATTCTTGTCTGATAAATCGTTTCGATTTATTTTCTTAGTGTTAGTGTCCATGGTCGAATGATGTCCTCTGGGAACCACAGATCAACGTATTTTGAAAGATCGAAAAGTGTCAAAGGTGGTTTGATGAGTTTGATAAACAAAAGTGCCAAAACTATTTTGATCTTCAATGAAGATCTTATTGGGCTAATAATTAGATTTATTTGTGAAAATCAGCATTCACATTCACTTGAAGAAAATGGGAATAAAATTCAGAGCATTTATCAAACGCAATAGTTTTTCAGGATATGTCTTTACAAGAATGTAATCGTGAAATCCACAAGTCATTTCTCTGTCACTTAGTTATAGACTGATTGACATGTTTCTAATTTCCATCTCTCCAAATGTCAACTGAATATCAATATTTGGTTAAATACACGAGACCCAAAGTGCAAACTCAAAATCTTTGCTATCTAGCATCTTTTTTTCAATTGACTCTTTTAACATGGTATAAAATCTTTTCGGATCAATAGGAGGATCATTTTTTGGAACTTTTGCATGAAGTGAAACTTCACAAAAATGCAGGTCAATTATAGTAGTTACAGCAGATTTATAAAAAAAGTCCAAAATTCTGTTCTCTTTCTTCAAAAACTTGAACTGATGTGTTTATTTTTGATTTGCAATGTATATTGCAATCTTGCAGGTCTGAAGTCAATTCTGACAAATAGTCAAAATAAGACATAGATCACATGACTCTATTCTCTTAATCTTGTAAGTTATAAACAATGAGGATTGCCAATTCCTGAAAAAGCTTTGTAATAAATGCTTAGCTAGAGAAAGCATTTAAAATATACCTGCCAGGATCCCCCCTCCCAAACCTCTGACCATGGTTTCATTTTCTGGCACTCCTCAGAGAGGTGCTAGAGTAGGTTTAGATACATCAACACTGGATGCAATAAAAAGATTGTAGATGATATTTTTTCTTTAAGCCATCATAAGTGCATTTATCATTTTTATCTCTTGTAGCATCATCATTCATTGCTTCTTCAAAATGATGCACAAGAGATTCAAATTTATACCACATAGTTGAAACTGAATGAAAACTTTTTACCACTCACCTAGTATTTAAAACTCTTCCAATTGTTAACAGCTCAACACATAGTGATTCTGCACATTTATGTAACTATTATTTTTTGATGACACGTGGTATAAAACATAAAGTTTATCAATAAATGATTTGAATCTATTGATTCCTGAAATTTTGTTTACAACATCACTTACTGACAATTCTGATCTATGATTAGCACAATGCCAAACTATAATGGAAGGAAATTTTTGTGCAATTTTTTATCTCCACTTTTACAACCTAACATCACAGCAGTGCCATCACATGCTACCAAAATTAAATATTTTTTAAAATAATCTTCTGCCATCCCATAAAATTCAAGACATTGGAGTAGGAATTCAAATATTCCTTTTGCCATTACGTTTTCAAATTTAATCAAGCCTAAAAATAAATTAATCAGTGAATTTACTTGTGGTTAAGACCTGTAGAGGTCCCTACCTTCGCATTTTAAAGTGCACATTGCTTGAGGTTTATTGCCTTAGTAAATATTACATACAGCATTGAACAAACACAATAAGGATGATTTTTTTTTTTGCTTATGGTAGTTGGTTTATTAATTATCAATGAAATTATATTTTTTGATTGAACAATTTACTTTTTTTTTTCAAATCATCACTTATATGATTTATGATATTAATGAATGCGTTTGTTGAATGAAGAATACAACCCATTTCAATTCCATTCAGTTCTTGCAGATTAATTTCATTTTTAAAAGTAGATAATGATTGATTTTCCTTTGCTACTTTATATGCAGTTCAAAACATTTTGCTGATATTACTTTTTTGTGAGATAGCGATTTTAAAAAAATATTTTCAATCTTCTTTTTTTCGTCTTCAAAAATAATTTTAACGCTGCTTTGTGTGCTGCAGATTTTCTGTAATTGAATTTTTTTTAGTAAGCTTGATTATAACTTCATATCTATCCCAGCATAGGTGATTTCATTGTTGGCCCATACTTTGGAAATTTTTATTCTCATCATCACTTCAGTTCCAAGAGTTCTAACATTTCTTTAAGGTGTGCAGCCAAGTTACATTTTGTGTATGTTCAACCATACATTTTTTGAGCAAAAATCTTTTCTTTTTGATCCAATGACAAGCAATTCTGCCAATCATTTTGAGTTTGGCATAGCACCTCAACATCTGCTTGAGATGATTCAGGAACATCAAATTGCACTTTCATTTTGGACTTTTTATTAGTGGACCAATTGTTGAGAATTAACTGGAAATATTTTTCATTTTTAAACTTGGGGTAAACTATTACATTAAAAAATAAATAAAATAAAAATAATGATATCAAATTTACATAAAAATAAAGGAATTAAATATTCCACAAATTGTTGATCACTATGCAGGTGCATTCAATCACAAACATTAGATGTTACCAGCTGCATGTGCATTGCCATAATCAGTCATTGACCATGACTGACCAATGGGGATGCAGATGAGTTCACTTTTCACTACATTAAAGCACCAATTTTGAATCCATCCATGTTTCATCTGATTCATAAAATATCATATATTTTATTTGCTCAAATTATATAAATATGGATTATAATTCTGTACATGTAATACCATCTCATCTAATTATGTTTGAAACATTAAAAATATACTAAAATGGTGTAGGAATGTCATTCCACTAAGTTACATGACAAAAAGCACTGTGTATATATATATTAAGATTGTAAATATTTTATTTTTTTAAAGTTAATGTAGGTGCACAAAATCCATTAACTGATCCTCTGACAACTTTTTTTAATCTGGACAAATTTTTAATTGAAGGAGGGGTTTTTAATTTCACAATGACCAAACATTATAGTTTTAGCACATTTTACAATTTAGTAAAGTAACATTTTTTATTTATTTTTAAAGATATATACATATGAAAAAGTACTTACAATACAAGATACAAAATTTATTTGCACCTATTTTAAAACAAAATTTAAAAATCATGGTTTAATAATGACCTGTAATGTCAAGCGTTGTTAGCCGAGATGTCAGCGCAGCTATCTTGCAAGCAAGCAGTTGTTTGCAGATGGTTGTTGCGGGTTCGCCTCCAGGCCGATGCTTTGACATATGGAAAAAAAATAATAATGACATGTAATTAAAGTAAATTCACCTTTTTATTTCTTTCTTAACTTGTATTTTTTCTAATTGATTTTCATTTTCCCCTAAACAATAGGAAACTGAAAATATTAATTGTTAATCATTTAAAAATATTTAGTTGGTTTCATTTTCTGATTAATCAATGGACATTATATAGTATTTTTATATCAATATTTCTAAGTTTTTGATGATTAGTGCAGTATTTTCACTCATATGTATAGCAGCCATTTTTACTGTTTTTTTAAATCCAAGATAATATCATACATTCAAACCATATTAAGATATTGAAGTCAAGCTAACTTTCTAGTCATATGGGTCTAACATTAAATCTGTAATTATACATTTTAGCTTATTAGCTAGTCTAGGGATGTGGATATAGAGTTTATTATCTATTTTTTCCTAGAAATTAGCAATTGATAACTTTTTCAAAAAGCATTTAGTTGTATTTCAAGCACAGTAACCGAAGTAAATTACTACTCTTAATATGTTGAAAGCAAACAGAGGAAATCATGTGATACTTTGTTTGGTTAATTAATTAATTGTTATTAAAATTCTAGTAAAAATCTTACCACAAGAGAAAAAGAATAAACTTTAAATGCTTAGTTTTGTGGAATTTTATCTGGAAATAGAAAAGGAGACAGATTGATTACTAAATAAGCTATTAAAACAGGCAAAACTCTTCATATAGTAGTGCCAGTCAGTGCAAACCAGAGTAATCAATGGATGCCAGAAGCACTACTGTATGGAGAGTTTTGCCTGTTTTAATAACAGTTATGAGAAAGCATAAGAAATGGTGATCATATGATGTTTAGTGGTACTAAATAAGCTGTCACACATCTTTTACAAAAGGTATTTTTATTATTATTGTAAAAAGTTACCATACCAAAGTAAAGTGTTCTCATACACATATATTGTAAGTCTATATTTAGTAGATATTAATGTTATATTAAACAATTTTTTTTTTAGTAAAGATGTTGTGCTGATATAAAAATAAGTTTTTAATATATATATATAATTATTGTAAATGTAGATCTAATAGATATTAAAATTAGGTTATTGTTATTAATAAGTTATATTTAATATTTTTTTAAGATTCCAGATTTTAAAGACACAAGAATTTAAAATGAAAAGATAAGAGTTGTGTTGGCAAATATTGTTACATATTTTTCTACTCAGGGAATTAACAATATTGCTTCTATATGAATAAGAATTGAAAAAAGTTATAAAAAATAAAAGTTATGTTAAAGATAGTATATATAGTAATAGAAATCATGATAAGACACATTAGCAACTAATTTATGTAATTGTAAAAGTATTAAAAACAGCATTTAGTTAATATTATGGGGAATTCTATAATTCTTATTTGCATCATTTTTATCTACATCAATATACACTTGACGTTGTTATTGAATTAATTTATATAATTTTAAATTTATAACATGGCATAAATTTATTACTTAACATGTGTTAAAAATAAATAGTACAAATAATCGTAAATATATCAAATTTATTAAGTGCAAACAGATAACATTGTAATAATGTGAAAGCTAAAACCTTCGAAAGATGCACCTTAAACATACTTATGTGACAGCCAATCAGATGTAATAATAACTGCACATGGAACTCCCAATTCTAAAACACAAGTCAGAACTGTAAGAAAACGATGGGACCCACCTTCGTAGTAAATCAAAAGATTTCACATTGTTTATTTATATATAATATTTAGTGAATTAATTGTGAAGGTATTTTAAGCTTCACACTCTTAATTAGAAATGCTTGAGTCTGGCTTATTTATATATAAATTTAGGCATAGAAGAAGGTGGGTCCCTTTTTCTTATATTTCTGACTTGTATTTTAGAATTGGGAGTTCCATGTGCAGTTATTCTTACATCTGATTGGCTGTCACATAAGCATGTTTAAGGTGCATCTTTCGAAGGTTTTTAGCTTTCACGTTATTAGTATAAATAATTGTATATTTAATTTTTTGGAGGTCATGTGCCATTTAATTATGGGAATCACAGTTCCATTTAATTAACCTAAGTTTTTTTATTTTAATAAACTGGAAATCAATTCAAAAACTTTTAGTTATTCAATCTGCTATTCTGTCACTGCACTATAATACTATAATACAAAAAGTAAAAAGAATGTTATGTCGGTAGTTGCTCAAGAGGTCATGTGACATTCAAATATCTAAATTGTATATTAAGAATCACAGTTTATTTTAATTGATCAAAGTGAGATTTTAATTCAATTCAAATGAAAATGCTTTTAGCTAATAAATTTTATATTCTAAATATAATGCATAAGACAACTTTTATTAAAATATTTTTCCTATTGAAACTTTAAATAATAAGCAATTGATTGAAAAACTCTCAATCATTGTTTTGACAAAATTTATGTCAACTAATACAGACAATAATTCCATGGCCTATAGGTTGAAATAAATTGTCTTATATTTCTATTCTAAAGGAAAGATATTTGATGAAACATTAAACTATTTTAAATTTTTTAATAGAAATTGGGTTTTTACACAGAAGTTCAAATTGGTCTCAAGAAAAATCAAGGAAAAAATGGAGATAATATTGCTGAGAAATTTTAGCTAGAAAACACCAAAAACATCAGTATGTGTTTTATTAATTATAGCAAAAACTTTGATTCAGTTGAACATCAAATTTTGAAATGTTCTTAAGAAAATGGATGTACCAGAGTTTTATGAGCCTTGAACATTGTTACATCTAGATTTCTAAACAGAATTGGTGAAATAAATTTTTACACACACTTCAAGAATACTGAGTTCTGAGTGTCTACATCAGAATCATTGGGAACCTTATTCACAATAGACCAGTTTTCACATAACTTGATGGAAGAATCTCTTCTGGCTTTAGGCCTCATCTTTCAATTCCTCGGGGCTCTCCACTAAGAACACTTTGTTTTATAGCCTACATCAACCCTCTTCTGCTTGAGATTGAGAGGAGAGTGCCTGGAATCTACCTACCAACACTTAAAAAAAAGGTACATCACATTTCCTATGTGGATGATGTAACCATCTTTTTGCCAAATAAAAAGTTCCTTCCAATCATCCAACAAATTATTAATAAATACGAATCCAAATTAAAACTTCGTCTAAATTACTCCAAGTCTTCTGTTTGGAAGATGTTCACTGGCATGCTCATATAGTCTCAATTTACTTCAGAACCCCAAAATTTTGTAGGCTTTCCATTGTACAAATATTACATGCAAATGAGAAAAAATATTCAACAAAACATTCTTAACAAAACCATCAAAATGGTGAATTCACTGACTCATATTTCGCTCTCCTACCTGCCAAAACTTCACTACTAAACATGCTGATTTTGCCGAGAATAAACTACTTCCTGCCTTTAATCAAACCAACCAAAGTCTTTGTCAATAACATTAATTCCATCTGCTCCTTTGGAAGGGCAAAGTGGTTGCTATTAGTATAGCCAAAATACATATGCCTAAAGAATTAAATGGGATGAGACTACATTCAGTATCCACATGCTATGCCCACAAAGTATTTAGTGTCTTAAGTGCAATGTACAGGGAATAAGGAAATTCAAAATTTCCTCTTCCAATAGAACCCACAGATGCCCCTCCTCCCATTGAGAGTAAGTGGATTGTGGGAATTTTAAACTTTGCAAAATGACTCATAAATGTAACACAGTCTTCCTTCCAATGCAAAATGACATGCTGGGAAATTTATGGCTTGATTTATAAGGATCAAGTTTTACTTCACAGTGAAATTGGTCTAAATAATAAACTATTAATCAAAAAACTCAAAACGTGGTATGTTGAACCAAAATTTATTAACTTTATCATAAAGCTGAACCTACTAGCATTACCCACTAACCACTTTCTAGTGTGGAAAAGAAGTTTTAATAACATCAATCCACAATCTCAACTTTGCAAAATGACTAATGAAACTATTCAACATCTCCTTTACACATGTCCCACTTTAGTACCATTAAAGCTTTGATATCAACTAAAATCACAGTTGATATTAGAATGTTATTAACTATTACGACAGCCATCAACAGCGGTGATATTTCCATAATCAGATTGGCCATCTTCCTTTCCTGTGCAGTCTGGATTATCAGATACCAATTTATCTTTGAACAAAACATCCTCAGTGCCCCAAATGCCTACATTGGAGTAATAAAAAAATTAAAGACAGAGACAAAATGCTCATGCCTTCAAATTTATTTCATGACATGTGGAATAAGGTTTTGTTTTTATAAACAATTTTTCAAAGCATTCCTCGAAATTATAAGGAAACAACTTGTTTGGGACTAGAATCAGAGTGGCTTCTTTGAAGCAAAAGGCAGTTTAGTTCAAAGTCATGTAAATTTAATTTAACAATTGTAACATTTTTTTTCTTGTTTAATAAACAAAAAAAAAAAAGAAGTTAGCATTAAAAAAAAATGTTTCAATCATTATTTTAAAAAATATATATTTTTTTATTGTTTGCTGAATCAAAAAAACAACAACAATGTTATAAATCCTAACTATCACAATGTTTTAATTATTTATTATGATATTTTTTGAGGCTTAAAATAAGTCCAAAACATTAGTACAAATGTGTAGAATGTCTGAATTTATGTTTTCATGGGGAAAGATATTTTATGAAGCATGTGTTCACGATTAACCATGTTTATTAGAATAAAATAAATTCCTGACCAATGTTTCAATAAGATAATACTTGCCCTCAATTGGGTGAAAAAATGTATAAAGTAATAATTACATGGATATAATATAAAAAAATATTTTACATGATTGTTATATTACCTGGTTTTTATATATATTATGTATTACTAAAATGTCAAAATGTAGCAAAAATTATTATTATTATTATTTTTAAAAAATGAAACAAATTGTTTTACCTGTTTTTCTAAACTATATTTTTGAAAATAAATATTTTTTTTTTCCAGAAGTATTTTTTTCTTATTTCTCAATAAACAATCTATCTATCTAAAGAGATAAATAAAACTAGTTTTGGCAAAATATATATATATATGTTTTTAAAATGTAGCTTAGAAAGAAAAATAAGATAATTTGCTTTTTTTTGTTTGTTTTTGTTTTTTTTAATCTTTTAGAAGTCACAGTCAAAAAAATTGTAGTGGAGGTCGCATGTATTTGAGAGATATAGTCATTTCTGTCTGCTGAAATATACAATAAAATCAAAAACTAAGCATAACTGCCTTTATTATATTTATATAATAAAATATATGATTTTTAATTTATTTTCAATTGCAATTGGTGGCCTAGCGGTTAGCATAGCTGCTTTCCAAGCAGTTGTTCTGGGTTCGCTTCCCGACCGATGCTTTGACATACAAAAATATATATATAAATTATTAATTATAGTATCAATTGCATTCATCAGAGAAATAGATATGTTCATTAATAATATATGCAGAATATTAAAAAAAAATTAACAACACTGCAAAATTTGCTTTTATTACATGGGTGTGACAAGAATCTCAGCCTCAGGGTGGCCTTTGAGCATTCCATCATCAGATTTTCAATTGGGTAAACAGTTGAAGAGTTGGAGTGTAGAGTAGATAGAAGCCTGTCCATTAAAGTATGAGGTTTGGCTATCATAATATATATCTGAGCACTTGTAACATATATGTGTAGAGATGGTAATCTGGACCAACTGATGATTGCTGGTTTAGCATGGAATACGAATATTGGTGATTATTTATCTTTTCAATATATGTGTGTTCAGGTGTATCAGTGTTATGAGATAGTTTGGAGAGTGGTGGGTTGTGTGAAAGTCTGTGCTCATATACCCTATATATTACATATTAAACAGGTATATAATAAGCCTGTGTGTTTCAGTTATATAATACATGGCTTTTTAATACAAAAATATACTAATCTCTGCAAAAAAACATGCAATGGAGGTATAAAAGATACATTCATTACGAGTATTTGCTGAAAAGTGAGAAAAAAATACAAATTTGCTTTTATTATATTTATATGAGGTGTACCTGGTCTCTAAAGGCCAATATATTTTTTTCATTGGTTACGTTAACAACTTTTTTTAAGATTTAATGTAAATTAAACAATGTTTTAATATTATATAAATAAATGTGAGAAATTCACAGTTGAAAAATTGAAAAAAATTTTTTAAAATATATCCGTTATAAATGATATGTAAATTTGACAGTCTTATAGGCAACTGCTTCATAAAAAGATACACATTGTTAATGGCAGAATTACTTTCTTCACATAAAATGCTCGTAATATAAGTTACAGTTTAGATAGGTATAGTTATTTATTTATAAAAACAAATTAAATTTATTTTCTTGATTTTTCCAATTGTGAATTTATCAGCATTTTTGGAGAAATGTGGTTGTGAATTTGACATGTAATGATCTTATGGAAAAACATGGTCAGGGGTTTGGGGGGGGGTCCTGATGGAGATATTTTAAATGCTGGCTCTGGCTAAGCATTTATCACAAAGCTTGTTGAGGAATTGACAATCCTCATTGTTTATAACTTACAATCTTAAGAGAATGGGGTCATGTGATCTATGACTCTTATTTTGGGACTTTTAATGTTTAGCCATCAATAAAATTTCTTGCCACATTAAAAATATTAAAGATATGCAATTTATCACTATCCTAAAAATATTTAAAATGTTCTTTTTTATTTTGAAAGTGGTAATAATTCAATATTTGCCAATTTTATTGTTCTAGTATAATAAATTACAGTGTTAAAACACTAAACATCACATGATCACTACTACTATATGGAGAGTTTTGCTTTGTTTTGAATTGTTTAAATTACAGTGTGGCAATCTTATTACTGTCAACATACAAGGTTTGCATTATTACAAATATCATTTACTACAATAATATAATGTCAGAATATTTATTTTGGATATCTAACATTCTATAATTTTAAAGCAACAATATTATGTTTTTTTACAACATAAATTCATTTTGCAATTTCTATTTTTATCTTACTTTAATTAATTGCAATATTGTAATTTAATAATAGAAATATATACTCTTATTCTTCTCCTTTGCTTTCTTTGTATTTCTTCATATATTCATATATATTCCTTATAATAACTCTTTTCATATACACTTTAATGCAAAAAATTTTTTTAATAGAACTTCTTTATTTTCCTGACAGTTTCGACTGTCCAACAGTCTTCATCAGAGCTTTCTAGATGGGAATTTTATGCACAAGCCTTCTGGCATCCATTGATTACTCTAGCTTGCAGTGTGTGGCAATACGTATAGTGAGTTTTGCCTGTTTTAATAACAGTTATAAGCAAGCATACAAAATGGTGATCATGTAATGTTTATTGGCTTAACACTTTTTTTGTAGATTATAGTTCATCAAAACTGTGCATTTATCAAAAAAATGGGGTGCCATCTTGGGTTACTTGAAAATTTACAAGTATCTATTTTCTTTTACTGCATTAAAGCGTTCATCACTTCTAGCATTTATACATCGATTGCTTATCACTATGTACATAGTTGAGTACATGCCACATGGAATTTCAGATTCTTCAGACTTCTAGAGAGATTATACAGGTATATACTTGAGTATTATATATATTATCAACATATAACCATGAAAACATTAAATATGATAATATGATTCCTATGTATATATAATCAACTCATCTTACAAATTATTTGGTAATTAAATTTCTAGGTATTTTATTCATAGATAAAAGGTTAGCAACAATGGAAAATAATTCAAACTCTCCTGATTTGACAAGTTTAGTGAGTGCTGTTTTATTGTTTATAGATCAAGAATCTGTTGGAGAAGTCTTATTATAAAGATTTTTTTTTTTTTTACCTTTTTTTAATTATAAAAAAAGATTATATACAAACAAATATTTATAAACATATTTATGCAATAATTAATATTAGTAAAAGTACAAAATTCTCAATACATTAATGCCACCAAGTGCAAGCCTTCATAATCAATGGGTGCAAGAAAATTTGTACATAAAATCCCTATCTAGTGCCTACTCACCCAACATACCCAGACTAGTTTCTAGCTTGTGGTTTTCACCATTGAAGATCTTTGGATTTGAGAGCACTGCATTTAGACTTCTGGAGTTTAGGATGAAAGCCACAAGCTAGAAATTAATCTGGGGATGTTAGATGTGTAGGCATTAGAGAGGGATTTTATGTACAAACCTTCCTGAATCCATTGATTATGAAGGCTTGCACTTGGTGGCACTACTGTATAGAGAGATTGGTACTCCTATTAAAATCATGTGTAAGAATAAGAAATGGTGATCATGTGAATTAATATTACTAATGATCACAATTTTAAATTTCTTTTTACTGAAGCATGATTTCTACTTTCTTTAATGTATTCATTATCAGTTATGCTATTTTACCATTTGTATTTCAGATTGATATGTGTGGCCAAATTTGCAAGTTTTATTTTTGAATTCTGATGATTCTTTAGATTATTACCTCAGTTAATGGATTATGTCCTGTACATGAGGGGGCAGTGTGACTTTGGTTAGGATGAGAAGGTTGGCACTAAGGTGGGCTTTGAGCATGCCATCATCAGATTTTCAATAAAATGGATGGCTGAAAAGTTGTGATGTGGAGTGGTTTGAAGCTTGTCCATTAAAGTATGAAGATTGGCTATCTTAATATAAGCTGAGCTTTGATTGTACATATGTGTGGAGATGATAATCTGGACCAACTGATGAGTGCTGGTTTAGCAAGAAATATGTATATTGGTGATTATTTATCTTTCCAGCATGTGTGTTATCAAGTATATAAGCAGTATGAGATAGCATGGATGATTGAGAGTCATGTGAAAGTCTGAGTTCAAACCCTTTATATATTAAACAAATGTAATGTTATTTGCTTCACTGATGTTTTCAATTTTTTGTTTTTCTAAAAGTTTATATAGTAGCTTATATGTACTATTACTATAGTTGATTTATTGCATGCCAAAAAACCTAGTATGTATTTAAAAATTGTGATTATTGAGTTCATTATTCTTTAAATAATATAACTATTTACTGAGTTAGGTATCAACTAGAATGTATGGTTTAGGCTTCATTCTTTTGACCAGTGGTAATCTCAAGTGCTAAAGATCTATGAAAATTGAACCTATTCTGTTTTTCCAATATCTAAACATCATATGATCTCCCAATTATTTTCATCATATGATTATTTTTACTGCATAAATTGTCATTGATATAACAAAACATGAACATCATTTGCAGGTTCATTTAAATGATTCTTTAGATATTTAGTTAATATATTTGGACTTGATTGTTTCATAAATAGGTATGTATATATATATATATATATATAAATGCATTAGATAAATATGAATCAAGATATAATATTCAAAGTATCTATTTATCAAGACTATGAACTGTGCTTTTAATTGAGCAAGGTAAAGCTTAGAAATATTTTCAGGTTGCAAGAAGGTTTGTAGATTGTCTTTTAGAATAATCAGCCAGTAATCAACTTAGCTAAGCATCCAATTATTTGTTGGCAATTTGAATATTGACCTACTGTCAAATGGAGGGTTAACAAAGAATAAAAGCTTTTAACCTTTGTTTGGAATTTTGGTCATCCTGGTACATAATACCTCTCCGTTTTTGTTTCTCTTTAAGAAGAAGAAGTGTGAAAGTGATCTTTTGCCTAATGGCTGTTTTGTCTTTTCAGATTTTTATTAATTAAGCTAGCCATTGACTTTATCCTAAAATAACCATACATAGTCTGTGTGAAAATAAATAATTTATTTATTTCCGACCACAGAATATTTGGGAAATAGTCTTGCGTTGTTAGCCGAGAGGTATCGCAGTCGCCATGCAAGCAAGTAGTTGGTTGCAGATGGTTGTGGGTTCGCGTCCCGGCCGATGCTATGACATATGAAAAAAGAATATTTGGGAAATTTAAAAATTTGAAATATTGAATTTTTCATTGTTCGATTACAATGACCTTTATAAAGACCTTTCTCAAGATATTTTTTGGAGTCATAAAATCTGCTTTTCATCAAATCAGTTAACAAATTCGAAAGATATTATTCATATTTAAAGATTTTTGTGGACTTTTATTTTAGTATTATATTGTAAATTACTCATCAAAATTTTTAACTTTAAATGTCATGCTTTTTTATGGTAACATTACATGTCACTATTCTTACTTAATATAAATTGTATGCTCCTGCAATATAAAGGGCATAATTATTTATGAATATCATCATCATCATCAACAACCATTATCAATACACTGCAGGATAGAGATCTCTCCAAGTTCAATCCATCTCCAATCTCTAGCATCTCTTCTCCACATCACACCTGCACACTTTCTTATTTCATCCATCCATCTCACATGTGGTCTCATTTTGGGTCTTTTACAATCTCTTGAAATTCGGTTTAGGATTTCAATTGTCCATCTATTATCATCTCTTCTAGCAATATGTCCAGCCCAACTCCACTTCCGTCTTTTAATTTTTTTACCTGTTATGAATATACTGTAGTATATATTCTTAATTAAAAACGCTTTCTTTGAATCATAGACTCTTAAGATGAGATGCCAGTGTGAATATTTTTTAAGTGTGAAATTTAAAATAATGTAAATTTCTGAATATCCTTCTTCTTTTTAACTTCATTAAAACGATATTAAAATATTATGACATTTGTTCTCCTAGCCAGGCAAGTTACCACACACGAATAGTTAACCAATCCTATCTTCCAATTAATTAAAACTATCTTAAATGTTTGTTTTTTTTATTTAAAAAATTTGCGTAAAAATATAATTTGAAATTGATTTTGATGCCCTCTGATTAATTTTCAAAATTCGTTTCAAAAACCTAGAAATATAAGCACATAACTGCAAGAACATTAGCAGTATTGATAAAATAATTAACATATTCGCATGACATGAAAATTTAAAATGGCCAATATGAGAGTTAATAAAGAAATCAATAATAGTTATTAAGTGATTCAATTTTTCTGTTGATATTTCTTTTTTCTTTTTTTTCTTTTTTTTTGGTGCAGTTTTGTGGATTTTTTTTTTTTAATCTTCTAGGAAGAATATATTTGGTAAATTAATCTTGGTTGGGAAATTAACATTAATCTTTTATTGTTAGACATCTTTGGGATAAGTGAACAGAACAGTCTATTATTAAATAATTAATTCAACTTTTCTCTCTATTCTTGCATAATTATTATATATTTAATAAGTTTGCCAAACACAAAGTTTTCTTTCCTCGCAACAGAAGGTCAGTTAATATTAAAGTGTTTTTGATTAGTTAACACACCTGTTGCTTCTGCAGAATAAATTAATTAATAATTCTCAACTGTCTGCTGACATTATTGACTTTATTTTTAATATTCATGTTCAGTTTTTCATTTCTATTATTTCTTCTTATAACAACTTGAGTATGTGTGGCCATATATAATGTATTAACAGTAGCATCTTTTCAAATATTTTAAACGTTATTTAGTTAAAACAAAAATTACAAATTAAAATATTAATTTTACTATATTAAATATAAATAAATGCTATGCATTAAAATGTATATTTAAAATAATTTATCTAGGTACATAATTATTTTAAGGATTTTTGCCTTTCTATATTTTGCTCAATTTTTATTAATTATGTAGAGTTTAATTAGATTTTTCAAATTTAGCATTCTTATACAGAAATGTCAGTAAATTATTCTAATATCAAAGAATTTATGGATTACTGAAAATATCGAAAATAAGGAATTGATATGAAAAGTTTTAAAGGTTTCTAAATTTTATTTAAAAGTCTTACACTAGATGTCACTTAAAATTCATCCAATTTCTTTTAGAAGAAAATGTTAATTTTGATGTTGAAAAGCACTTTAGTAATATATTCAATATTTTTTAAACAAAGAAAATATATTTTTTATGACTAATAGTTCTTATAATAATTATTACTGGCTTCAATAATTTATTAGTAGTAATGAGTTTATTTAATACATTTTAACGAGATGAAACTTTTTTTATACAGATAATACAACTTTTCATTAAAATACCTTATTGAACAAAAATTTTATGCATTTTTTAATTTCAGGTTAAGTAACTACATAGTTTTGTAAATTTTTCTAAATATAAATTAAATTTTGCATATTCTCATTTTATTTTTGAATAAGAAATTGGACATTGTTGTTTAGTTTTTTTTTTTTAAAAAAAAAAAGATATTAATTAATTTATATGCTTTCTTTAAAAAATATTCTTTGTTTCTCTTCCACTTGTCTTTAAACTACTGTAAATTAAAATAATGAATTAACAAAACAATAAACTATAGTTTCAAGCATTGTAATATTTCTTATCTTTGTAATATTACTTGAGAGATGGGAATTCCTTACTTCATCTTTAAGTATAGTTTGTGCATACAGTATATTGTAATAAAATTTAAATAAAATTGTATTAAAGTACGTATAATAATGAGATTAGTTTTATTGTTTGAATTATAGTAAATAAATAAAAAAAGTAATTGAGTAGTTTATTATTAGAGAATTTATAAGAAATTCAACACCAGAAGGGGCACAGTTTGGGTCACAATCCATGGACCATGGGTCTACTTCTCTATCATTACATCAAATCATATAAGACTTTGAACTGTTGTTAGATTGATATATTTCCTTGATTATAAGTAGGATGATAATATTAAGTCAAGGCATAAATAAAATATAAACGATTTATTCTTGAATTATTTGTTTATAAAATGTAGATGCAAAATACAATTTTTATGTTAATGCAGAGTTTTAGCAATCATTGTACTTATGCCCAGAATATTTTTTGGATATACTTATTTATTTATCACATTCCAATTTTTCAGTTTTTTTAAAAATTCAAAATTATAATTGTTTTTTTTTTAATTAGTACTATTTAAAGATTTTTTTTTTCTTCATGTGTCATAGCATCAGCTGGGAAGCGAACCCGCTAACCCAGGACAACTGCTTGTAAAGCAGCTGTGCTGACCTCTTGACCACCAATGCTTGACTATTTAAAGATTTTAATATGAAAATAAACCCTCTATTGTAATTTCTTTAAATCAAAGATAAATTGTGTTATAGTATTAGAATATGAAATCCTTGAAATAATTTTGATGAACTTAACCAAAAATTTTTGCATCCGATAGAAGAAAGACAAATATGAATTCTACATTAATAGAAAATCATTAATAATTTCAGTTATTTTAATAACACCATAAATATAAATTGAAGAAATGAGATATTTATATAGATTAATTCAAAAACATAGAGACACTATGCAGCATGAACATAAAAAATATAAAAATTGTGCAAACCCCCCCCCCCCATCATGTATTAATAATAAAGAATCCAGTAATAAATGATTAATTGAAAACTGATACTAGACAAAATAGTAATGAAAATCATATAAAATATTTTTAAATATAGGGACATATTGGTTACGATATACTTTATAAACATCTCTAGAAAAAAAATATTTATTATGAGAAATATTGTGAAACTTTTGAATAGTGGTAGTTGAAGAGATACTAGAGGCTGTAAGATAGCTGCACCATTGAATATCTGAACAGATAAAACTTGAACTTGGAATCCTGATGTCCAGTTCAAAAATTTTTGATACATTATTGGATGGTCTAATTTATTAAGAAAGTGTTTGATGAGAAAAAAACTGTACTATTATTAGAATAAGTGTTATAAAAACCTTGAAAAACCAAGAAGATGATAAGTACTTCTGCAGAAATGCTTTTTAGTTACTATATTTTAAAAATATAGAGAATTAAATGTCTGAATTAAATATATACATATATATTTCATCAATACATTTGGAAAAGAGAGGCTAGAGATCAGAGAAGATGGATTGAAGTTGGAGAGACCCTCATCCTGCAGTAGATTTATAATGATTGGCAATGATGATGATGTTTTCATCAATAAATCCTCATTTGTAGGTGGTCATTTTCGAACATTCAAAACTACTAATTATTATGAAATTACACATTAAAAAATTCAATAATTACATTCTTT
Source organism: Epiperipatus broadwayi (assembly GCA_028023455.1). NCBI lineage: Eukaryota > Metazoa > Onychophora > Udeonychophora > Euonychophora > Peripatidae > Epiperipatus > Epiperipatus broadwayi. The sequence continues at coordinate 728,993 of JAQFVV010006348.1, forward strand.
TTTATTAATTTCAAATACAATGTAAATGAAGTAAGACTGATTTATTAAGCTATAAGATGTAAATAAGGATTTATTTTATATAGTGTGTGTTTACAATTGTACTACATTCAAATATCAGCCTTTCAAGCTAATTGTGCACACGCTTTGCGAGTGTTAATAATAAATGAATACTTTTTCTTCCAATACAAGATATAGTATTTATGCAGGAATAAAATGAATCCACCTATTCCTACAACTCAAATGCTTATATATGAGCAAATATGAAGTACTGGCAAGGAAAGCATGGGGAAAGATCACTCACTTTAAATTACTATCTACAATATCTGAATGAATGACATCGGTGAAATTGTCTAGAATTTACTAAATGTCACTCTAACTGAAACTTAATCATATGTAAATAAGCATTTATTTTATATAGTGCGTGTTTACAATTGTATTACATTCAAATATCAGCCTTTCAAGCTAGTTGTAGGAATAGGTCGATTCATTTTATTCCTGCATAAATACTGTATCTTGTATTGGAAAGGAAAGTATTCATTTATTATTAACACTCGCAAAGCGCGTGCACAATTAGCTTGAAAGGCTGATATTTGAATGTAGTAAATAAGCTATAAGATGTAATTAGAGGTGGGTTGAGCACAGATTTTCAAGCTCCCTTCAGCTAACCACTCCATATTATATAACTGATACACATGACCACATGTGAAAAAGATAAATGATCTCTAATATATGTATTTTGTGCTGAACCAGCACTTATCAATTGGTCCAGATCATCATCTCCCACACATATATATAATCAGTGCTCAGTTTATATTAAGATAACAAATTTTCAAACACTAATCGACAGGCTATAATTTTTTATCATCTTCCAACTCTTCAGCCATCCCTGTTAATAAAAATCTGATGATGGAATGCCCGAAGCCTTTGTTGATGTCAATGTTGTTGTCCTACTTACGTTAACTTTAAGTAGCTCTGATCTTCATATTTAGGACCTTAATATGTTCATTTAAATATGACATTAAAAAAAGGTGTTTTTTTTTACTTTTTTTTTAAATAACTTAAAATCTCTATTCCATTTGTATAACAATAGCTGTACATTTTTTTCCCCAAAAATAATCTTTATTTGCACAAAAAGTAAAATATACATTGTAATATAGAGTTCATGTTTACAATCATGTCTGACACATTAAAGACTAAGTAGTTATTAAATTAGATGATGAGTACAGGATTAAAAGTAAAATTTTATGTTATGTTACTTATCAGGGGTGATCTAATTTGGCATATAAATCACATGGCATGTAAAGTTTGAGTGTCATAAATAAATAATATACATGGTCATTGCTAAATATTTAATTGACTCCATGTTTGCTCAGCAAGGCTAGGCAGGCATGTTCTTAGATCACTTTCTTTAGCTTTATATAATAACTTTATGAAAATGTCATCAATAAAACCGGCCAACCTCTATCAAATAATATCTTACATCTAATCTTCCATATGATAAAATTTATGAATGTGGCCAGGCAGATAGAACCAAAATATCCAATTTTAATGCTTCATTAAGGTAGACAATTGAAGAATTGTATCCTGTAATCCTCTGTAGGGCAATATTCTGTAACCGAGTCCATTTTTGTTTTAATTTATTATTGAAATTTCTAAAGTTTATTCTATAACTTTATTTTAAAAAAAAATCAATGTTATAAAAATATGCAATATAATAAAATAAATATTCATGCCTTAAATGTATTTATTATAAAATTTATTAATCTTTTAAAATAAAGATCTTTTATATATCAAACTACTGAAAATCTACAATGTCATTAGGACTATTTCATTCAATTATTTTTTTTAATGAAAGTGATTCTTGTTTAAAATGTGGCCGTTATTTTCTATGCTATTATAAAAATACATGGAAAACACATCTATGTAGAAAACATAAAAATACTAAGGAAAACATTTTAGCATTTTTTTAATATTGTATTTTAATAAAGGACCTTTACTTGTTTATTATCACATTATTTAACAATAATTCCAGTTCATATTATTTTGTAATAATATCACAGAACAGTTTTGTTTCAAATAAAATTGAACACTCAAGGTGCATAGTATTAAGGTTATAACCTTAAATATATATGTACTTATCTGACTATGCACTTAATAAATTAATATTTACAACTTTACATTGTTTCAAAATATTTCTAACTACAAGATCTCAACATTAACTCGTATTTCGGAAGTTTTCGTGAACTTTAGTGTTTAATAGAAATTGTGGACTTAATTAGTGAAGAGTTTAATAGCTTCACACTCTCAAATCAAAATGCTTTAGATTCATCTATATATTTAGAAATTAGGTCAAACATAAGAATGGCCACTCATCTTTTAAAGTCGTTAATCTTGTGTTTAGATTTGTAGAGGTCCCTACTGTTGCATTTTAGGTGCATAGTCTTAAGGTTATAGCCTTAATATATATTATTTACCTAATGAGTATGTGCTTTACAAATTATTAATTACAACTTTAAATTGTTTATTTTAAAAGAGATTTCTAATTATAAGAACTTAATACTGACTCATTGTAAATCGAAAGATTTTGTGTATATTAGTTTGTACAGAAATTGTGGGCTTAATTAGTGAAGAGTTTAATAGCTTCACACTCTCAAATCAAAATGCTTTAGATTCACCTATATAATTAGAAATTAGGTTGAAGATAAGAGTGGCCACTTTTATTTTTGTAAAGTTGCAATCTTGTATAATGATTGGCAGAGGTCCCTCTAATGGCAAATAGAACACTCAAGGTGCATGGTATTAAGGTTATAACCTTAAATATATATGTAGTTACTCAGAAGTATTTTGCAGACAGACTCATAAGGAGTCATTTTAATAAATTTGCGAATACAATTTTACTTCTCGTTTAACGATGCCCATTCATTCAGTCTGACAAAGGATAATTTTTTTAATCTCACTTCCAAGAGGAATTCTCTTTTTGTCAGACTAAATAAATTGGAAATGTAAAATTGTATTTGCAAGTTTATTAAAATGACTCTTTATGAGTCTGCCTGCAAAATAGTTCTGAGTAATGTATTTGGAACAAGAATGTTCTGAAATATAATTATAATCTTAATGTTACATATTGAAGCAGTCATAAAAGTTATTTACATGCTGTTGAAATTATTAACATTTTTTGTATATAACAATAATCTCTTCCTGCTTTATCAAAATTATCTATAAATTAGCCATGTCTTTTTTATTTAATTAATTTATGGTAACAAACTTCTTTATTTAGACACTCTAAATTTTTCTTATAAATGCTTACAAAATATTTATTATCTATAAGCGACACCTATATTTAGAAAATTTGGGTGTGTGAAAAATGGACATTTTCTAATTAAAAGACAATGGTAATCATTTCCCTCCTCCTCAGTAATGAATACTGTATCATTTTATAATAGAATTTTTTAATTTTGCATTCAACATATAAGCAATCATTGGATCATCTAAATTAACCTGGAATATTTACTCTTTAAATGCTAATTTATTTATCCCCTGTTAAATGCCTAAGTAGATTGGCTATGATCTAGCTGCTTATATGTAAAAGAAATTTCAAAGTTTCTCCAGCCCATATCTAAACTACATAAGCAAACCCAATGTCTTAGACATGGTCATTATACTATATATCATTTATATTTGTAAGTATAATTGAAATCATAAGACATTTGAAAATTTCAGATTATAAGCATGAGACAGATATGCTAATCGTTTGCCATGAAATCTTTTTATTTCTAATTATTAACGCGTCATTACTATATATATAATAATTTGGCTGAAACGTTTCTGAGTTAGCAAAAAAAATAATTTTGGATGGCTGAAGAGTTGTGGAGTGGAGTGGATTGAAACCTGTCCATTAAAGTATGAAGATTGGCTATCTTAATATAAGCTGAGCATTGATTGTATATATGTGTGGAGATGATAATCTGGACTAACTGAGGAGTGCTGGTTTAGTATGAAATATGTATATTGGTGATTATTTATCTTTTCGACATGTGTATGATCATGTGTGTCAGCAGTATGAGATAGCGTGGATGTTTGAGGATTGTGTGAAAGTCTGAGTTCAAACCCCCTATATATTACATATTGGAGTACTGGTATTAAAAAACCTACACAGTGGGGGGAGGGAATCTTATATATTTATTTTTATTAAGTGTAAAAATTAATATAAAATAAATATCTAAAACTTTTATTTCGCTAATGTTAGAAACATTTCAGCCAAATTATTACAACAACAACAACAACGATAATAAAAAAAAAAGATATATGTATATTAAGAGAAAGATATACTGCAGCATTAGTCATAATAATAATAAATTCTGCTCTTTTTGTTTCATTTTTAACATATAAAATTATATAAAAGTATATATAAAATTATGTGGGGAAAAAAATGATAAAAAGGAATTTTTATTGAATGAATTTTTTAAAATATAAAATTACAAGATTTTTAAATTTTACTTTTTAAAAAATTTACTAATAGTAATTTTTACATATGTAAATTTATTCATTCTTCAACTGTCTATTTTTTACAGTGTTCAGGCAGTATTACTTAACTCAGTAGTTGAACTAGTGTTCAGGAGAGATTCTCAGTTGAATAAAAAGCTCTCTTCAGTCAGGTCAATGAAACTGTCATGCTCAAGTGTTACCCAGATGCTATAATATCAAATAACTTCCTAAGAATATGATTATTATTAATGTCCAGTTAAAATTATTTACCTTAATTTTTTATTTAAAAATAAAAACAACCATTATTTTATTAAAAAAAATCTTGACTAGAGAACTCTCCCTAGATGGGATATTAAAAATTCCTTCCACTTCTTTTTATTTGCATTGCTAAATTATATATAATATAATATACCATATACTGCACAATTTATACTTCCCAATGCACTTTAAATATATGATTTATTTTATCTCCTCTTGTCTACAGTTTCGACCATCCAGCAGTCATCATCAGAGCTTTCCTATTCCTTTAACTGAAGCTCTGATTATGACTTCTGGACAGTCAAAACTATAGGCAAGAGAAGATAAAATTAATCATAAATTTAAAGCTCTGATGATGACTGCTGGACAGTTAAAACTGTAGGCAAGAGGAGATAAAATAAATCATATATTTAAAGTGCATTGGGAAGTGTAAATTGTGGAGTATATGGTATATTATATTAGATGGGATATTAATTAAAAATTTTTTTTAAAAATCCAATTTTAATCAGAATAATGTTAATAACAATTGATTTACATCACTAAATGACAGCATTAACTTTTTTTATATAATATTTATTTTATATGTTGAACTATTTTTTCAAACATATTTATAATTTATAAAGTTTAAATGACTCGACTTACATAAGAAAGATTAATTTTTGCTAGTAAAAAAACAAAAAATTACCAAACTTAGTTGTGATTTACAAGATTAATTAATGGAATAATATTAATAAGATTAATTAATATGTAATTCATAAAAATTTTTTCATTTATATGCAGATAGCATTTATTTTTGTACTGGGGAAGAGAGAATCTGCATTTGAAAACCTTAAATAACTGGCAAAACACAATATTTTTATTCATTTGGTTATCGTACATATCTATTTTTATTATTAGTCAAAAATCAAAAATAATTCAAAAATGAATCTAATATTACCAATATATTATAAAATAAAAAAAGTTTCAAAAAGTTTCTATCCTAACTTGACTTAATCTCACTTGATGAAATGAAGATTAAAAAAAAAAATTACATTATTTTTTTTAAAAAAAAATTATTTTAAATTAAAAAATTAATATTGTACTTAAAATAATCTTTGTTTAAAACAAATAATAAAAATATTAGAAATATATAAACAGTGCATTTTTTGATTTCTATTATTTGCTATTAAATAAAATCTGATAGTATAACAAAAATCTATAAACTATTTCCATTTTGCTTTATGCTTTGTTTCATAAACATAAAATACTTATTTTAAATTTTTGTGTGAATATAAAGATTTGTGGGTGAGAGAGAGCTGTGAAAACATTCTTCTTCTTCAACTTTTTTAAGTAATAGGCCAGCAAGAAGTAAATTAATGCCATCTTCAGAATATAGGTATTGTAGCAAAAAGTCTTATACAGGGCAGCTTTGAGAAAAATATGTTTAAGCTTTCGCTAAAGAAACTATTAGCAAAAATATCCATATCAGCTTTAATATATATATATATAATCATCTTTATGATTACAAATATTTTTTGTTTACTATTGAACTATTTTATTTTTATTAAAACCTTCTACCTTCTATTTATTTTTAGTATATTTTTCTTATTTTAAATACTGAAATTGATTATCCCTCTTCTGTATTCCTAATTATTTTTTATCTATCATCTTTATTTATGGTAGACAAATCTACCTATATTTGATAACCATCACTGCATTGTTTTAATAATTTTTAAGCCCACTATCATCTACATCACATTGATAAAAACAACTTTTTAAAAATATATCCTATCTGGCTCTACCCATAGCTTTGCTTGAGTCAATAAAATTAAAAAAAAAACCAATATGCAGCTGTTCCTGTGGCTAATATATTTATGTATTATTTAAATGAAATAATAATACATAACTTATCAACAGCAGTATCACAAAAATTTAACTTTTTTTACAATCAGTTATACTACTAAATTTGGTCAAGTTTTATGATTTTAGTTTAAATATATTTAAACAAGACATTTATTTTTTATATAACACGATGTTTTTTTATAATCTATAATATTAATAAGCCAATAAGCTAATACACATGCGATTTGCCCATACGTATACGGTTGGGTCGAAAATATAGGTGGATTCATTCTATATTTTCTTAAAGACTTTATCTGGTGTTTGAAAAAGTGGGAGTATTCATTTATATAGTGACATCTGCAAAGTGCATGTGTATTAGCTTATTGGCTTATTAATATTTTAAATATATTTGTGAAGTGATTAACTAATTTTTAAAAATGGATATGAAAATGATATTTTGTTCATACTTCACTTTCAAGTGAGAAGTCAATTATGTGGTACAAATAAAACTTAATTAATTTAAAATATATTTATAAAATCAAATTTTTCTTATATAAGCTTAAGAGATTTGGGTCATGTGATCTATAATTCTTATTTTGACTATTTATAGTCTCTGCCTTAAGTCTTATGTGATGTTATATTGCTAAGACTACTAATATATAGTATGGCTGAAGACCTCTCAGCCCCATATAGCTATTTGAGTTGGATAGCTGGGTTTGAAGGCATGTAGGTATCTGAAAATTTCAGATTTTCCACTCAATATATAACTTTTAGATAAATGCTGGCTTTGGGTTGGTATTTTTAGGTCTAGTGTCTGAAGCCACCCTAGCACCTCTGAAGAGTGCCAAAGCATGAAACCATGGTCAGAGAATTGGGGGGGGGGGCTTTCCTGACAGATATTTTAAATGCTTTTTCTGGCTAAGCATTTATCATAAAGTTTGTTGAGCAATTGACAATGCTCATTGTATATACTTTATACCTATTTCAAATTTTTTCCAGCATTTCTAATCTTTTAATCAGTTTGGCCTACTTTTTTCAATTTTATTAAATCATTTGAAAATGATTATGATTTCGATGCTTATTGCCAATTGCTAAGGTTTTTAAAACAATTAAATGTCATAAAGCAAAAATCCATAGCCTATGTAATTCTCCAAAAAAAAAAAAATCCTGTAAGGTTTATGAAGATTGGTGCAATATTTGTTGAATTATTAAGTAACAAACAAACTTTCTCATTTCCTTGCTAATAATGGCAACTAATAGAAATAGTTTAAATGATATATTTAAAATGATGTAAGAATGTTTTTTTGGATTGTATCTGTGTGTTGTGTCAAATTGTAAATTCTAGTTTAACAGAGCACTACAACAACTAATAAAAAAAAGCATTGATATTAATAATTATGCTGCTTTCTACAATTTAATGGATTTTATAGAACCATATAATTTATTTTTATATCAAACTGCTAGTATTGAGAGTTCTTTTCTAAAAATAATATAGATTTTAATTAAATATTTTTTAAAAATATAACAGTAATATGTATTTTACTAATATTTTTTTTCTCATGTGTCATAGCATCAGTTGGGAAGCGAACCCACTAACCCAGGACAACTGCTTGTAAAGCAGCTGTCACTGACCTCTCAACCACCAATGCTTGACTATTTTTACTAATATTTTATTTAAACTAATTAGCATTTCATACATTTAGGCTAAAATCTGTATTAATTAGAGGCAAATGGTATGTTATTAAACTGCCAACAATAATTTTAAGTGGACGACCCCATATTTAGAAATAGGATATACTTAATTATTCATGGCTAATTATGTAACGTATAGTATATGAGATAGAGAAAAAAACAATATATATATATATCAAATTATAACTGATCTGATATTTTAATTTAATTATTTTTAAAAAAATCTTGCTTTTTATAAATATTAAAAATATTACTTTTATAATAAAATAATCTAGTGTTTATTTATTTGTGCAGATAGCAACAAACTAAAGCTTAAAATAACTTAACAAAAAACAGATAATTAGCAAATAGATTACAAGTCATGATAAAAAGTAAAGCAAGTCAGATATGCTTCTAAAATATATTTATATCCCAACAGTCTTGCTTAAGAGTTATATATCTTTTTTGTTGCTTTACTCCGTTTGTTGTCTCAATCACTCTTATAACTCTATAATTTCTATGAGTTCTTGAGAGAATTTCCATATCAGATTATAAAAACATAAAGTGATGAATTTACTCACTATAAACAAAAAAATCTTTAAAAATACTTTTATAAAAATTTTTCAGCACATAAAAATATTAGAAGCACATTTTAATCTGCACACTTGAGTGTGGGAAGTATCTAAAAATAGTGAAACCAGCTATTGGTTAACCACAACTTTTATGTAGACTGGTGTTAGATTATATTGTGTAATTTTACCTTGATATTTTATATGTGAAATATTTCTTATTTATAATTATTATAGATAAAAATTCTTTACAATATATAAAAAAATTATTTCACCTAATTTCTGATTGTTTTGCTTCAACACAAAATGCATTTTATAAACTTTCCTTTGAGCATTCCATCATCAGATTTTCAATTGGATGGACAGTTGAAGAGTTGGAGTGTGGAGTAGATTGAAGCCTGTCCATTAAAGTATGAAGATTGGCTATCTTAATATATATCTGAGCACTTATAGCATATATGTGTAGAGATGGTAATCTGAACCAACTGATGATTGCTGGTTTAGCATGAAATACATATGATTATTTATCTTTTCAACATATATGTGTTCAAGTATATCATTGTTATGAGATAGAGTGGAGAGTGGTGGAACATGTGAAAATCTGTGCTCATATACCCTATATATTAAACTTTCCTTTATAAAGTATTTGTGACATTTTGTCTTGCCATCTCAAGTTATATTCTAGAGCATTTATTCTCAAATCATTTTATAATTTCATGACTCCATATTTATAAACAGTTGTTGTTCTTCCAATTTTTTTTACAAATATGTTGGTTATGTAGGACTTATTTTGTTCTAAATATTATTAATCACTATCTTGATTACAAAATGTTGTTAATTAATAAAATGTATTATTTATAAACATGTAGAAAAATTATAATTTTAGATATTTATAAAAGTTTTATTCTAAAGTTTAAGATTGTATTATCCTGAATTGAACATTATAGGGTATGAAACAGCAATTTTGGTGAAAATCATCTATAAATTTTCATTTCAACATGTGTGTGATCAAGTGTATAAACAGTATGAGATAGCATGGATGATCGAGAGTCATGTGAAAGTCTGAGTTTAAACCCCCTATATATTACATATATAAGTGCAAGTATGAAAAAGCCTGTACTATAGAAAAAAAATAATATTCAAACAGTTGTAAATTTATTAATCTGTTCTGTTTTAATGATTGGTAACAACTATATATAATAATGTTTTAGAAGCAGTAATTGAATTTATAAAGAGAATTGAAAATCAAAGTAAACATTGTTAACCATGTGTTTTCTAATGGTCAAATAATCTTTCTGCAAAATGTTGTTATGCTCAAAGCATCAAGGATTAAAAAAATTCTAAAAGTTTGCAAAACAAAATGAATGAGCTTCTTGTTACTGGTAAAGTCAATATCACATCATTAAAACAAAAAAACATTGTTAAGACAATAAATTATGACAGACCAATAAAAGTAATTTTCTCTTGATAGATGCTCTGTATAATAACTACAAGTATATAAAATAAGTGAGCAAATTTGCTCAGCACCAAAGCTGCACAGAATATACCTCCAAGTAAAACCACAATCTCATCTTTCCAGTCACTTCATAAATATTCTGGTATCAAATAAAAGAAAAGTATGGAGAAGTAATGAAAACAAATTATTAATTCTTTTCTGAAGTTTAATAATATCCTTTATAATAAATATTACTAGTTAGTACTAAACTGCTTATGAACTAACAAAAATTTAGTAAACTGTGCAGCTGCTAAAAAAATATATTGATAGAAAACTCTGATAATTACAATAAAAACATTTTAAGAAAAACATAACTGATATAGTTATCCATGAAATATGGTTAAAGCTTGTATAAAAACATGTTATTTCATATTTGTAACACTTTCACTAAATCTGTTGTTGTGTGTCGACTGCACCAAATCGGTTGTGTTTGTCTGAATTGAAGGTTTCAGACCCAAACCAACAGCAATATCAAAAAAATATGAACACCCAGAAAGTTAATATGCATAATTTATTAGAAAAATATACATACATTATACCATTAATAAATATATATTTTTTATATAACTTAGTCAATAATAAGCTGATCATGCCCGAATGACTGAACTCACTTCCAGATGTATATCTTAGCTTGCCTCATGAGTTTTAGTCAAGTCTCTTCCAGCTTTACTGGTCAGCTTGTCTTAAGTTGGCTGTAGTCGTTGCAGCTTTCAGTCCTATCGTGGACTTGCCTCACTGCATAGATGTATCAGTAATAATTATAGTAGAAACACCTTCACATTTGAAGGCGGTTTTAATTGAGAGCATGTTCAGTGGTTCAAGTTAGGCAGGTGTTTTCTCTCCTTTGACTCCAAAAAGGCTGACTATTTATTGTCAGATCCCCTACCTTACTGACAGCAATTAGATTCAGAGAGCATCATTGCCTAATGGCCCATACTAACCAATTGCAGAATTTTATACACATGTTTACACATTGCCATACTTATGTTTACCCTTTGGCTATGTTTATACATTGGTTATCCACATGTTTACACATTGGTCAGCAGACATGAGAGCTCAATCCGATTAGATAAGGAAGGAATCTGAACTAGTCCACTTCTGAAGATAAGGACAGATATGACATCTGTATTTCTATAATTTATTGTGTAAAAAAGGCAAAATAAATATACTAATAATTTTTGTCAATGAACATGAAAAATTTTTTTTTTATTAGCAATAATCAATGCATTAACACATCATTTGATTCTACAGCATGAGCAGTGATTATTCTTTGTCTTACTCCTCTTGTATATTTCTCAAAACAGGTTCTCAAGAATTGGGATTCAAAACTAGAAATCATGTTTAAAAAGTTTTTTTTTACTATCAAATTAAATTAAAATACACCTGGTAATTACTGATTAGTCAAAATTACAATAGATTTCCTATACTGATAAAGGAAACAGGAGACTACTTTTGTTTATATTATATTGTAGTAAATTGAGAGAATCAATTGATATTGGATCAATAGTAATATTCTTAGTCAAGAAAAAAAACAGTTTTATTAAAATAAGTATTGACCTGCCTTCCGATCTATATAATTATGCAAACATACTTACAAAGTTCAAAACATTTTTTTTTTTTTTTTTACATTTCAGTTATTGACTTGATAGTAAAAAAAGTTAAAATTTAGTGTCAAATCACAAGTGATGGTCCAGCTCCGAGTCTTAAATTCTATTAATGTAGGCAAACGCTGAAAAATGGTTTGAGAAGGGATTAAATTTTAGTTTTATCTCAAACCATTGATTATTTAAACTTCCAATAAATGGTGCTAAATTAGCAAACAGAAGTGAGAAAAGATTTCTTGTTAATAATTTTCTAATTTATGAGTGAGAAGTCTACAAAATACATGCACATAATATAAATATTTACTATAACCGTAAAGTTAAATTAAAACATGAGTATTAATTAAAATAATTTTTAATCTTAATTTATAAGGTATTTTACTTATATATAATATTTTAAAATTTTTATTAAAAAAATAAAAAATAAAATTAATTATCAAGTCTTATGCTATCTGCTAGTAAAGATCTGAATCGGATTATTTAATTACCAAGATACAATTACTACATGTCTGAGTTAGACTCCTGAGTGAGTCCAAATTAAGTAGAGAAATTATTTAAGTCTGACACAAATCTGAATAGTAGCATGCAGAAATATTGCCCCCCCCCACCCCATACATGGAGTAATTCTATCTATATAGAGATGATATATTCACAATTAATCTTTATAACTTCAACTCTAATTTCATAATTATGTGTTATTTTGTTATTCTAAATTTGTAACAAATTTTACTTTCGGTTAAAACTCGTCTCACTTTCATATCCATCCAACTCCCATCTAAAAAAAGTTTATTTTTTTAGAACGACAATTTTTTTGTAAAATAATATCTTGATTTTCAAACTGGAACACTAATTTATTTTTTTATAATTAACAAATTAAAAGAAAAAATTGTAAGTAACTGATTTGTTAATATGTATTATTAATTTATAACATGTCTTTTAAAACTCGTAGCTATATCTCGAAAACCTAAAGCCAACTTATTCTTATTGCCTTTATATCTATATATAAAGGCAAGTAGATATAAAAATGAATATTATGTTATACGATACATACTTTACAACACTTAGGACGATAAATGGATTTTTTCTGCTATAAAAATTTTTAAGACTTGCTATTCACTTTAAATGCTAAAAAATAATATTTTTTTCATGTATTGAATAGTACCGAATATTGACACTTGCCTACAATTCTTTCTGGTTTCACTAAAAACTCTTGGTAAAATATTGGAATTAAAAGAGTAAAAATGCATTAACACTTTTAACTTGAAATAACTAAAATTGTTATGTCTTGTCATTTTTCTTCAATAAAAAAAATAATAAATAAGGCACAGGTGTGTTTCGCTTTTAAAGAAAAGAAAAATGAAGATTTACAAAAAAGAGAGAGAGAGAAAGTCGAAAAAAAAATGTAAGAAGTATTTGGTTTTCTCATCGGTGCACTCCTGGAAAATATGACAAGCACATTAATATTTTCAAGATCTTATCTTAAAATGTGTGTATGTCAAGTTATATGCTTATAGCAAAGTAGAGTAATTAAATAAGATAATTACTACAATCTAATCAAGCAAAAGTCCTTTATCAATATCGGTGTCTTTAACATTAGTTTATCTTAACATAAAACTTAAATGTTTATATTAGTTAGCTTAATATAATATTTGATATCATACTTATGAATCTGAGACTTGGACACTTAATAGAAGAGCAATACAGAGACTTCAGACCACTCAAAGAAGTATGGAGAGATGCATGTTGGGAGTAACAAGAAGAGATCGAAAACGCAATGTATGGGTAAGAGAACAGACAGGTGTTACTGACCTCATTGAAAAAATTAAAAGACAAGTGGAGTTGGGCTGGACATATTTCTAGAAGATATGATAATAGATGGACAATTGGAATTTTAAACTGGATTCCAAGATATTGTAAAAGACCCAGAAAGAGACCACATGTAAGATGGATGGATGAAATAAGAAAGTGTGCAGAGGTGATGTGGAGGAGAGAAGCTAAAGATAGGAAAAGATGGATTGAACTTGGAGAGACCTTCATCCTGCAGTGGATTGATAATGGTTGATGATGATGATCATACTCATTTTTTAATTTAAATCAGTTTATTCAAAATAATACAATTACTAATGGGTATTTAATCATGCTATAGATAATCTTTGTTTATCTGATAATTAAATGCTGAATAACAAAATATCCAACAGAATTAATAACCCCTTGATGTGTAAGCATATGTTCCAAATACTTCTGAATGAAAATAAGTAACTGCAATTTTATAATTGCAAAAGCAGAAAATATAAATTACTATTTTTTTCTTAATCGAATCAGTAATCACTTTACCTATGTGTATATGTATATTTTAACCAATTCTCAGACTTTCAAAGCAATTTGCTCAGAGGTACTAACAATAAAGTAATAATAATAATTATATACAACAAAATTATTAATAATGATACACTGACATCACTAAAAAAACAAAATGCCTCTTCACAGATAAATTTGTTAACATATTAATGTAATATTTAACATCTATGTTCCTTAAATATGTACACATGCCATTATATTTTCTGTTTGAAATCAGATTGAAGTTATTAGACATGACACAATGACCAAGTGTTTTCTCTAGATCATTGTTTATAATAATTTGCCTAGTAGTTTGACATTACTTGTTCTTTTTTTTTTTTTTAGCAAAATTTATTATTTTAAATTATGAAGGTGCTATTAAGATAAAATGGATAAAACATTATCCTTATTTAACTTACCTTGTAATTTCTGTTTTTCTATCACTTTTTCAAAGTTGTCAGTGAGTTAAATGTGAAGATATTTAAAGCGTCATGCTTTCAAACCTAAATGCTTCAGACTGACTTATATATATATATAAAGACAAGTAAAGAAGCAAAGCAAAACTCCATATAGTAGTGCCACCTGTGCTAAACAGAGTAATCAATGGATGCCAGAAGGCTTGTGCATAAAATCCCTATCCAATGCCTACTCATCCAATATCCCCAGACTAGTTTCTGGCTTGTGGCCTTTGTCAGTGAGGAGCTTTGGATGTGAGAGCACTGCATCTAGATGTGATCATGTGATGCTTGCTGGTTTAACAAGTAAAGAAGATGGTGGACCACCCTTTTCTTGTAAAAGTCTCTGTCTTGTGTTTACGGTTTGATCCAGCCATCATAACATCTGATTGGTTGTCAGATAAGAATAAGCATGAGAGGTTTGCAGCCTTTCAATTTAATTTCAAAGTGTTCTAAGTAATTGTTTATTATATTCAGAGATATATCTTATGAGTTGGAAAGTCTAGAAATTGTCTATGGCATGAAAAAAATATGATGCTTAAAATTCCATAAATTATAAAATTATTTTTATTATTAAACTAAATAAATTTGAATTAAATATGAACATTATGGAAATCACTTCTACTAAATTAGGCAGTAGTTGTGAATATAGTACTTAAAGACATATGTAATTTATCACTGTTAAAACTTTGATATAAATGTCTAAATATAACTGCAAATCAGAAGTCAAACAAAAAATATTAATAATCAAAGAAACAATCTGAAAAGGTTTTTTTCCTAATAAAAATGTTTTTGATGTTAATATCATAAAATGTAATAAATTGTCATATGTCAAGACCTGGTCGCTCTTCAGACCACGGTTTAACATGTGATTGACTGTCTGAGAAACAATAGTAGGCAAATGTGAAAGACTAGCAACCTTTCAATTTATTACTAATTTAATAATAACATGCGATTTAGACAAATATCATAAAATGTATTACCGCCAGAGTAAAATTTCAACAAAAAAATTGATATATCAAACTATTTTTATTTTTTTTCATATGTCATAGCATCAGCCGGGAGGTGAACCCACAACCGTCTGCAACCAACTACTTGCTTGCAAGGCAGCTGTGATGACCTCTGGGCTAACAATGCTTGACGTATATCCAACTATTTTTGAACAGTATAAATCTTTAATTTTATTTATGAATTCATTATCAGGTTTATGAATTTAAGATAGAAAAGTATGAAAAAAGCAGTTTTGTAGTGACATTGCTGATGAATCATAAATATATTCCATTTACAATTAAAATTTCAATAATTTATTTCATGTTTAACACTTAATTAACATTGTATATAATAATTCATTCATCAAAAATTTCACTTTTTTATATAATGTAATCACCTATTTAAAAGAGTACTAAATTGGAAAATAAATTAACCTATTTATTCAGTATACTAAATGTTTACAATAATAAATAGAGGGATTTGAACTTAGGATTTTCAGTTTATATTAATCCTCTACACCATCTTAAACAACTGATACACATGGACCACCCACACGTGTAAAAGATAAATGATACCCAATATACATATTTTATATAGCTTTCATATACATATATAATCTCCTACACATATATACAATCAATGGTCAACTTATATTAAGATAGCAATTCCTTAAACTTTAATGGACAGGCATCAATATTTTCACACTTCTTACAATTCAACCAACCATTCCATTGAAAAACCAGTGATGGTATACTAAAAGTCCTTGGTGGATTTGATATTGTAGTTATATCCATGTAGAAATTAGGGCTGTATGTCTACGTGGGTATGACTGCACTATCAAATCAACCAAAGGCTTTGAGCATTTTATCATTGGATTTTTAATGAAATGAATGGCTAAATTGTTGGTGGGATGAAAAGATTGATGCCTATCCATTAAAGGTAAGAAATTGCTACCTTAATATAAACTGATCAAACTGACCACTGATTGTATATATGTGTGGAAGATTATTATCCGGTCCAATTGATTAGTGACGTTCTGCACAAAATATGTATATTGGAGATTATTTATCTTGTTCAAATATGTGTGGTTATGTGTATTAGTTGTTTGAGATAGTGTGGAGAATAAATATAGACTGAAATTCCAAAGTTCAAATCCCTCTATTTAAAATGGAAAATATATAAAAGGCAAGGAAACAAAAGAATGCTTTATGGAAGACTATAACTTCTTCATCTCACATTTAACATTTAATATGCATATCACAGTACATACTGAAAATTGCTAAAAATAAATCCAAATATTATATTAAGATCATTCTTATGCATATACTTAAATAACTCTCTTATTCTTCTCTTTCACTTTCTTTGCATATCTTCATTTTAATTAAATCAGAGAAGAAGATTAGAGCTCTGATGAAGACTGCTGGACAGTCGAAACTGTAAGGAAAATAAAGAAGTTTAAGAAAATTTGTTTGCATTGAAGTGTATATGAAAGAAGTGTTATAAGCAATATATATATACTTAAATAAGTGAATAGTATTTTTCATTATTGAAAATATTGAACAACATATGGAGATTGTTTAATATATTTATATTTTAAAGCTATAATAAAAAACATTGATTTAAAATCTTGATAATACTATCTACTGAAGTTAATTTTACTTATTCTGACTACAAGTATCTGATAAATATTTTTACTTAAAGACGTAGATGAGAAATAAAGTAATTTTATGTGTATTTATATTGTTGATAAATATATAATTTGTAATAATATAAGTATTCATATTTTTTCTGAATAAAATAATAATCAAATAGTTTATTGCTCTGGAGTCCATAAGAAATTTGGATATCAAAGTAAAAAGGTTGTTCTTGTGGACTTTCAGATCTTTTTAAATCATTTTTTCCAGTCTGTATTAATAATTTATATGTAAATATTTGTTCCTATGGGGAGGAGAGTATAATAAGGTTATCTTCCTAAAAAGAACTTTAATAAGAACTGGTATCTATTAACATTTCAAGATTATAATAGGTTACAAATTCAAAGTAGTATAAATATATAAATAGTCAAATAAAAAATAGAGTCATAGATCACATGACCCAATTCTCTTAAGCTTGTAAGATATAAACAATGAGCATTGCCAGTTGCTCAACAAGCTTTGTGATAAATGTTTAGCCAGAGAAAGCATTTAAAATATCTCTGTCAGGAAACCCCCAAACCTCTGATCATGGTTCCATGCTTTGGCACTCCTCAGAGAGGCACTAGGGTAGCTTCAGACACTATATTTCTAATAAGAACTATATAAACATTGGTCTTATCAAAACTTTTTTTAATATTGAATGTATGTTCCCATTTAATGACAGTTTTGATGTTTTCTATTGTGTAACTTTATTATTTTCCATTCTGCTTTCATCACAACTTCTACTTTGGATGATGGCTTTGCAGTTGCTAAGGGATTAAGTGCCTAATTTAAATTTGCTTAATATAATTGTAAATAATAAAGAATATTGCTACTGTTATGAAAAACAATAAACAATTCAATCTATCTTTTATTCTTTTCTTATTCATTTATAATTCAATAGATAGGAAAGGTCCACTATGCAGGAAAGATTTTAAAATTATAACTACTTTACAGATTTACAGCATAGCAATGCTTTCAACCTTGCTAGTCTTATTTTAGTGCTGTGAATATGACCAGCCTAGTTGAAAGCATTGCTAATCCATAAATCTGTAAAGTAGTTATAATTTTATAATATTTCCTACATAGTGGACCTTTCTTATATATTGAATAAAGAATTGAATTAAAAACTATCAGGCAACTACTAATGAAGATTATGGTATTGTTATTTTAAATTTGTTGATAAAAGTAAATTCATTATGCTGGCTTATACATGTTACTAGGCAACCAATTTATGTTCATTTGTCAGCTGATATATATATATATATATATATATATATATATATATATATATATATATATATATATATATATATATATATATATATATATATATATATATATAGAAGAGTTGCAACAACAATAACATAGAATGGACACAGGAGTTTGAACTACTTGGCTTCTTTCAAGTTAAGAGAAAGACTTCTTTCGTAGCTATCAGAAATTTCTTTTTTTTGTAATTTTATATTTAATAGATTATTGTCAACAATAATAATTTAATGCAAATCATCATCATTTGAACAATATTAATCAAAGTAACAGATATCTGAAATAAGAATTTTAATTTAATGCTAAGAGAAATACAACCCAATACCAGCATTATTATGATGTAACCTAAACAAAAATAATCCACAATTATTAAGAAGATAGAAATACTAATTTTATTTTATTTAACTGTATTATGCCTTAACATTATAAATGTAACAGGATTTTGTAAACAGTAATTTATCAGAAAGAATCTCCACATTGACCACAAAACCATGTTATTTAAAATAAAATCAATTTTCAACTTTAAGAATGCTCTTAATAAGTTCAGACAAACAATACCATAACCAGCACTACCATGATTTGATGTAAACAAGAATAATCAGAAGCCCAAGCCTCATATTGTTGACTAGACTGTAATTTGTTATTAGATGCACTTAATATGTTTTAAAGTTAAGTTCTGAGAAGATTAAATAATGTACATTTGGTAGTTCTAACATGGTTAATAAATTCTTACCAGCATTTTGAATGTTTGTTGTAGAGGTTTTCAGTGCTTATTATAGACACTGACAACAATTCATACTTTGATATAAAGTATATGCATGCAAGAAAATATATATTCTAACCCTTGATATTATTAAAATAGTTGGCAATATAATTTAATCAAAGATGATTTTTATTTAAATAAAAATCATGAGAATATTAGTGATGATATTAATTTGTATTCACAACACTTTTCTTTGTAAAGATATAAATTTTACATTTGGTTAATTTTATGCACATACTGACTATATTATGTGGTAGAGAAAATATGATTGGTTCTCTCTCTCTAACGTGCCTGAAGTGTCATCTCTAATCAATGCATGTGTTACATAGCTATATAGTTGAACTATTCACAAATTTTTTAGGATACTAGTATGTCACATCACATGACCATCATTCTTTATGCTTACACAATCTGTTATTCAGAGAGGCAAAACTCTCCATATAGTAGCACCACTGAATGCAAGCCAGAGAGTGCTCTCAGATCCAAGGCTCATCACTGATGAAAGCCACAAGCTAGAAGCTAGTCTGGGGATATTGGATGAGCAGGTACTAGATAGGGATTTTATGCACAAATTTTCCTGCATCCATTGATTACTCAGTTTGCACTGAGTAGTGCTACTGTATGGAGGGTTTTGCCTCTGTGAATAACAGATTGTGTAAGCATAAAGAATGTTGTGACGTGGCATACTAGTATCTTAAAATTTTTGTAAATAACTAAGTTACAACTTATTACATGCAATGTGACAATGTGCTTTATAATTAAACCCATAATGTCACAACACGTTAACATTAAATTTTGTTTAAATTGAGAAAATTTGCTACTAAAACATTTAAAATCATTCAAATGTATATGGTAATGAAACTATATATCATAAAAACATTTCCAAGTAAATTTGAACATTTTGTAATGACAGGAAAAACATTATAGAAGACCTATGAAGGTACAAAACATGCTGTCACTTTTCATGTCATAAATCATGCTCCATGCATGCTAGACCCTTAAAATTTGGATTGCCAATAGCTAAATTAGGTTACCATGTGACAAATATATGTAGCAAATCAGAGATGACATTGCAAGCAGCTTGGAAAAAGAACCAGTTACTTTTTCACTAGAACACACATTACATATATACATAAAGTATGTTTTGACAATAAAAAAAGATAAAGTAAAAAAACTTTCACTTTTCTCTTCTGGTATAATTTTTACAATAAATCATAAAAACGCTTCCTTGTAAATTAGAAATTTTTCTTATGTAATACAATGAATAAGTTGCAGTTATAAAATCATTTGGCACTGGGACATATATCTAAAAATTAAAGTAATTTTCAAAATATAAACAGAATGTTGATGGATAATCTAATATATTTTTTACTTAAAATTTTATCCTTATCTTCTCCTTTTCACTTTCTTTGCATCTTTCTTCATATATTCATATATATATTAAACTTTTCTATATTCCCTCCTCATATATACTTCAATGCAATTTTTATATAATTTCTTCTTCATTTTCCTTAAAGTTTCGATTGCCCTACAGTCTTTATCAGAGCTACAACATTTAAACATATAATCTTATAAACATTATTTTGTGTATATCTATATACATATTTTCACATTATTAATAATAATTACATCTAATTTACTGTTATATCTTTTAATTTATACTTATTATTCATTTATTATTTTTATCCCATTCTCTTTTTATTTTTACATCTAATTTATCTATCATTTTACTTTCATTTTTTTATATCATTATACACTCCTATTTTACTTTTCATTTCCCAATCTCTTCTATTGCTTTTTTATTATTTCTTTATAATTCTAATTTTACTTTCATTTTTTTATATCATTATACACTCCTATTTCACTTTTCATTTCCCAATTTCTTCTATTACTTTTTTATAATTCTTCTATATCTTTATTTTATCTTTATATACATATTTTATTTTTTTATTAATATATATTTTTTTTATTCCTATCTTTATTTTTATTTTTTATTTTTATTTATTCATTCTACTTAACTCCCATATACTCTTCATTCTTTCTTCTTATGATTGAAGTGTATATGTGGAGAGTATATAGAAAAGGTTAATATATACCTAAAATTTTACAACAAGTTTTAAAATTCAACATCATAGAATTAGTATATATTTTTATATACTATGTTGTATTGGGATAAAAAATAATGACTCCAAATATTTCTATTCCTAATTGAAACCAAAAGAAGCCATTGTAAATGTATCAAATTGCATTATGACTATAAAGTGATGATGATGTGGATGATCAGATAATAATCATACTTTAATTTTCATCCTTGTTTCTTGCAGAAGGAATTCCAAAACATTTTTTTCAATATCAGTTAAAATAAGAGTGTTAAACATTACAAAATATTGTGATATTAAGATATACAAGTACTATATATATATATAAAACTTCTACAGAAAAATTGTTGCCAACTGAGAGATGAGTCTTTGCATGTAAATTACATAATAATGTGATCAGAATTGCAAATTTCAGAAATGATAAAATTGCTTTTATGAAAATGGTGAAATTTTATCTGTCCTTGGAATGTGCTTAAATTTATTATTGGTATCATTACCATCATACAGGTGTAATGACTTATAAATAAAGACAACATGGCTGATGGATAATACCGTCCTTATTTGTGCTACGGGATTTATAATACTTAAACTCCTCAAATGCTGCAGATGCCTTTGATACTCACACACATATATATATAATGTTTTAATAAGATATTGTGTTATCATATCATAAACTTAATGTGAAAACATTGTCCATTTTCATTAAATGGTAACCACTATAGAGGGTTTAACATTAAATCTTCTAAATTAACACTAAAAAATTTTCTTTTGAATTTTTTAAAGAAAATTTGGATATATTTTAAACTAAAGAACGTAAAAGATTCTCATCATTAAATTATAAATGAAGGTCAGCCATATTCTCAGCAAAGATTTAGGATTTTTGCATTTAAAGAATGTATTTTTATATATGTTCACAAATGTGCTAACAAAAAAACAGTGCATATAGTAAATTAATCACTCAGAAAGAAGAGTGAAATATAAATAAATATATATTAACTTTTCTAGTAGTCAATATTATGTATTAAATAAATGAAATATTCTCAATCCAAAACAAAAGGTGAAACTTTTTGGTTTGGATTGAAAGTATTTCATTTGTTTAATAAACCAGTATTGGGGTGTTAACCTAGTATATTACATATATATATAGATACACACATAACATTATAATCTTATACAAATATAAAAAAAATGCAATGTTTTTTTTTGCTAATAAACTATCAACGAAATGACCAAATTTATTTCAGAATTGATATAATCCCAAAAATTGTTAGATATATTTGGATATAGAACAATATAGACAATATTAATGCAAAAATTGCATCTTTCAAAAGTAAGAAACAGATAATGGCTGTTATAAAATTAGAAATCTGACTTCTAAAACACTTACGTGAGAATTTCATACTCTAGTTTTGAGTCTGCCAACAATATTCCATTTGAGATATTTAAACTGTTCAAAGCACAAGTAATTTTTTGAAGTATTTTTTAAAAAATACCATTTCAAAAGAAAAATATAATGAAACATGTAAAATAATTTAGCCTCTGCACTAACGTTCTTTTCATAAATATATATTGAAATATTTATCAGTTAACAATTGAAACACATACAAGTTGTAATATTAGGAATCATTATTTGAAACAAGCTTCAAAATTGGGGCTCCTGCATTTAAATAAAGAAAACTTTTTTTTATTTAGAAAAGCTTAGTGTACGGCATTTGATGCACAACAAACCCTAAACATGTTACAGCCAAAAAATATAATACCTAAATAAGAAAATAATTCAAAATATAATCAGATTTTTATTTACCAAAAATTGAATATCACTGACTTCTGTTTTGGCAAAATTTTATGTATAATGGGATTTGTAACAGTTCATTAACTGAATACGTTCGAGAACAACTTAATTAATACTTGTTCAAAGACAAAATTTTAATCAGTATGACTACTAGAATAATATGTCCTTTCAATAAGTGGTATGACTAAAATAAAAAAAAATACGATATTTAATTTTTCTCCCAGATAGAGGATAAATAACTAGGATTAGCTAATAGAAAAAAATGTTTACAAAAGATTTTTGAAGCCATGTCTACAAAATTAATAAAGTATAATTTTTTAGGAGGTAGGGGGCTTGTTTAGCTCAAGGGTGGTCCAAAATATAGATCATATAGCTGTCAATCTTTCAAATATTTATAAAATTAATTTAAAAAATAATAAATTAAAAGCTGACTTCTTTTAGAACTGACTAATTGCAAATTTTAATTGTTTAGACTTTGTTTTAAAAAAAATGATCTAAAAGAAAGCAATTAAAATATCTCTGTCAGGACCCCCCCAACCTCTGACCATGGTTTTGTGCTTTGGCACTTCTCAAAGAGGCGCTAGGGTATCTTCAGACACTAGAAGCTATCCTAGCACCTCTCTGAGGTGTGCCAAAGCTGAAACCATAGTCAGAGATGGGGGGGGGGAGTTCCTGACAGAGATATTTTATATGCTTTCTCTGGCTAAGTATTTATCACAAAGCTTGTTGAGCAATTGGCAATGCTCATTGTTTATGTCTTACAAGGTTAAGAGAATTGGGTCATGTGATCTATGACTTATTTCGACTATTTATAGTCTCTGCCTTAAATCTTATGTGATGTTATATTGCTAAGACTACTAATATATGGTATGGCTGAAGATATCTCACCCCATATAGCTCTTTGAGTTGGATAGCTGGTTTTGAAGACATGTAGGTGTCTGAAAAGTTCAGATTTTCCACTCAATAGATAACTTTTAGATAAATGCTGGCTTTGGTTTGATATTTTTAGATCTAGTGTCTGAAGCTACCGTAATACCTCTCTGAGGAGTGCAAACCATGGTCAGAGGTTGGGGGGGGATCCTGACAGAAATATTTTAAATGCTTTCTCTGGCTAAGCATTTATCACAAAGCTTGTTGAGCAATTGGCAATACTTGCTCATTGTTTATATCTTACAAGCTTAAGAGAATGGGATCATGTGATCTATGATTCTATTTTTTATTTGATCTAAAAGATTTCAAAATCTTAAATGCAGGAAAACTATCAATTTATTTGACAAAATATTCTTCAATAAAAATATTTAGCAGTCAATAAAAGATAGTTGTAGTAGATATTAAATTTTATTAAGTGACCTACCACTGGATTTAATTCTCTCACTTATTTTATATATTGTTTGATGATCTTTGGGATATAGAAGCAGTAAATCCATCATTGCAAATGATATGGATTTGATTTCACAAAAGTTTTTTTTTTTTTTCAGAAATAAAAAAAATCCTTCTAAAAGAAAAACAATCTTATTTCTAATCCAATATAGTTCAACTTTTTATTTAACTAATAGAGAAACATTTTGCAACAATAGACTGAAATGCAATCCTACTCCATATTATTTGAAGAAGTAATATAGGACTATGGTCTAACTTATATTTTTTATTTATCTAAAGTTAAATCTGAAATTATTTCTTAGCATAACCTCCTTGAAAATATGGCTACTATTCCTTGGAATTATGAAAGAAATATTTTTTTGACAACTTCCTTAGCATTATCATATTTTACTAGTGAATATTATACCTCTGTCTGGAAAAAAGTGTCTATATTAAATTTCTAGATACTCAGCTAAATATTGCAATAAGAAATAAATTATCCAGCAATTTCTTGTTTATTCACATATTTCTCCATCAACATCAGAAGAGTTGTTGCTTCACAAAAAAGGCATAAAACAATAAGTAGATCTGACTTACTAATAATTCAAGATATAGTTATGCTACTTCTTCTTTTCCTATGTATTGATTTCTACTTTAACATATACTATTTACATCTTTCTTAAACACTTTATCAATACTTTTATTTATATCAAACTAACAGTTTGACTTGGAAATAGGATTGTCAAGAGCTCTGATGATGACTGCAAGCTAGTCTAAACTGTTAGCTTGATATAAATAAAAGTATTGATAAAGTGACAGTTTCGATTGTCCTGCAGTCATCATCAGAGCTCTTGACAATCCTATTACTATTTTGAAAATAGGATTGTCAAGAGCTCTGATGATGACTGCATGACAGTCAAAACTGTTAGTTTGATATAAATAAAAGTATTGATAAAGTGTTTAAGAAAGGTGTAAATGGTATGATATATAGTTGTGCTACCTGAGACTTGTCTCAAATCAAAATCCATTTTTCTAGAGGTTCAACTAACAATTTTATGAAGATTTATGGCATAAAAAAAATAGAATTTTTATGTATGTCCAAACAATTTCTTTTTCAGACTCAACAGTAAATCCAGCTAGATTGGATCATTTTTAGAAGTGACTAGAGTTTCATCAATAGATTAACTTATGATCATTTTATTCATCTGTTTTATAAATTGAGTTTAACAGCTACTTAATTTTATATACTGTTTAGAATTAAAATAGATTATCTTAGTAAAAATTGATACACAGTACTCTTGAATTTATTTATATCTTATATTTTATATTAAATATTTAACTTTATCAAAAGTAATATTCACTTTTTAAAAAAATCAAGTTGGGTAACCTATGGGAATTAATTATTGAAATGAAGTTATATGGCTAGTTAAATCAAAATCAATAACTTTGTAAAGTTTTTAATATTAAATACAAATAAAGATATTACTAATTTTTTAACTTATTGTTAATATTTTTCTTTATTATTAAATGTGAAACAGAGCTTTTATTTTTATAGACAAAAGAAAATTGAAATAGGGTTTTGAACTAATTAAAATGATTTACGTATTTTGTTATTTACCATCTGTTGTTGAGAAAAGGTGTACTAAGGTAAGCTACCAAAAGAGTTCGAGATAATTCAGCAGTGATAAGCGAAAAAAATAAAATCATTTGTATTTGAAATGTTGGCTAACAAAACTTTTGTTTTATTTTTTATATATTTATAAAAGAAAATAATAGTTTTGTTATTCAGATGGCTGCCCATATGTTCAACAAATCCCAGATTTAGCCAGAATAATTTAATTATATCTAATGTAATTTGAAGATGGTTCATAGTATTTTATGAAGCCTTTTGTTGGTAAACGCATGAGAATAAATTATTTTCACACTAATTACATATATATATTAGAGTGAATATTGATTAAAAAAAAAAGGTCTAACGTTAGCAAAAACTCACTTTTTATCTAGATTTTAAATTTTTACTTCAATTGCAAAATATAGTTCTCAAATTATATTTATACTTCTATCTATATACAATACAGTTATTCATTCAATGCCACATAAACGTGTATATTCCAATTCAGTATTAACTATATAATACTTGTTTTTGTTTTATGCACGTGTGTGTGTAAATTTGATATTCTTTTGCATAGTAAAAATAAAACAATTTTATTATTAAATATTACTTCATTACATATATCATATTATTTCACAAAAATAAGAAAAAAAATTTTTTTTACTATTATTTATAATCTCTCATATCTTCTGTTCTAGATATGTTTTAAGAATCATGTTTAGTCCAATATCTAACTATATCTCATTGTATTGTTTCAAACTTATGAGTTTTAATATATATAAATAATGTTTTCTGATTTATTTATTTTTTTCTTAGCATAATATGCTGAAAAAAAGATTTATTTTTTAATTATTTTTATTTCATTTTATGCAGCTAAAGTTGTAATTAATAATTTGTTAAGCGCATACTCATTACCTAAGTAATATACTTTGATGTGATGTGATGCACTGTGACTTCTCTTTAAACGAAGTCAGGAATCTCTCAACAACTATGCCCAGGGAAACCTGTTAGCCACTTTATCTTCCCTTTCCATTCCCCATCCTATGTTTTCCCATAATCTGCTCCCTCCCATTTCCACAACATAATCTTTGTCAACTCCATGGCCTTTATTTCTAAATCCTTCTTATCTTTTCCCAAACCCAGCATAAAAACCAATAACCCACTTTCAGTATAATCACTTTGTTCATATTTATTTTTCCATAACTTCATTATTTAGACTAGATGTGACAGTAGGGACCTCTACAAATCTTAACACAAGATTAACGACTTTAAAAGACAAGAGTGGCCATTTCACACTATCAAATCAAAATGCTTTAGATTTGCCTATATAATTAAAAAGTAGGTTGAAGATAAGAGTGGCCGCTCTTGTCTTTTAATGTCATTAATCTTGTGTTAAGATTTGTAGAGGTCCCTATTGTCACATCTAGGTGCGTAGTCTTAAGGTTATAGTTTTAATATATATTATCTATGCAACTAAGTAATTTTAGTTAATACTTTTCCATATTTATTTTTGTTATGGTTCCCTTCATGATTATTTTTTTTATTTTCTTATTTATTTTTTATCAATCATGATATATTTCTGTAGCTTCAAATTTCTGATAACTTTTACTTATTTTTTCATGTTTTATTTATGGTTGTTTATCTGAAATCATTGTATGTATTTATTATGTTTATTGCAAATCTCAATTGAATTTTAATTCATTTGCAAAATATTTTTTGACCTCATATATCAAATACTCGGCTTTCTTATACTTTACTTTTAAAAACTTCTGCTGTATCTTCTCTCAACTCTTCAGATCAGTTTTTTAATACTGTATTCAGCTTCTGCAATCACACATATACAGTTGTTTTATATAGTAATAAACTGAAAAAGAACATTTCACGATATGTTACAAATCCTATCTAATTTTTATATATTGGAGAAGTAAATGTTTTTTTTTTTCATATGTCAAATGTGTTGACTGGTAAGCGAACCTGGGCCAGCTGCTGGAAGGCAGCTATGCTAACTTCTAGGCCACCAATGATTGACAAAAGTAAATTTTAAATGCATTTAAGGCAGTCTTGATCTTTAATAGTAATCATTGCTATCTATTAGTTGAATAAATATACTAATTTCTTGTACTATATATATTCAGTTATGATTTACCTCTTGTCAACATAGCAGGAAACTTTTTTTGCATGAGTGTTTAGTATTACATAAGTTGAATGCAACTGAAAAACAAGATCATGCATAATATATTCATACTTTAAAAATAAAATGCATAAATATAATATATAAGCTCTACTTTCTGTCTTAACACATTTGGCAGGTATGTAGATATCTAGCATATCAAATGAGATTAAAACAGGCAAAATTCACTATACATATTGCCACACACAGCAAGCTAGATTAATCAATGGATGCCAGAAGGCCTGTGCATAAAATCCCCATCTAGTGCCTACTCATCCAATATCAGTTATACACAAGTATAAGAGGTGGTGGTCATGTGATGTTTATTGGTTCAAATGAGATTAGGCTGTAACTATAATATATGTAATAGAACAGATCAATCTGTTTATTTGATAATAAATAACTATCAATAATATTAAATATGCGCCAGTAAACATTAAAAATTACTTCTCATTTATTACATATTTTAATACCTTATTTGATTTTAATTGCATCCTAAGGGGCAGAGTGATGTCTTGAAACATTCTGGTACCCGAATGAAAGCTCAGTCTGACATTTATGGCACACAGATGGCACAAGATCAACTAAATGACCCCCCCCATTCAATTAATTTAATTATATGAAAGAAAAAGAAAATAATTTCTAATTTAAATCGGACTGTAATAAAATTACTTTGTCCCATTTATATGGCTGAAGTGTTGCAAAATTTAGAGACTTTCCATCAATTTTTTTTAAATTCATGTGCTGGTTAATAATCAACAGTAATAGCACGTAACTTTTTCACATGCCTATTCATATGCTGCAAGGAGTAATTATTTTCACCTATTCTAGAGCTATCTGTATACCAGATGGGGTAATAGTATAAAATACATATCTTTCTGGCTTTATCCATTGTTTACTCAAGCATATGGCAGATACTGCTAAGGTAGAGCGAAAATAATTGTTTATGTGCTGATCATGTGAATTAAACATATTCAAAACTGAGAAAGTGCTTTATTAATCAAATTCTTTTATAAATAAAACACATTGCTTTTTTGGGTCTGGCATAAAAAATTAACTTACCTCTACTTTATTATTTGTAGAATTACAGCTAATAAAAGTTATCTAGTCATGGTAATGATTATCTGGTCATAGACATTATCAAAGATATTTATTTTCAGCCCCCAAAAATAATAATAGCATTTCTGCTTGAATTCATTGTACTATTGAGAATGTTGTCACAACTTCATAAAAACCTATGTGTGGATTGGGAAGATGTTGCTAGTAGCAATGGTACTTCCAATATGTATTTTGAATTGTCAGATCATGTAAGGCATTCACTATGGTTGTTACTAAATCATGCATTAATGTAAATATCATATTATGAGATTAAAAATATCCTATCATAGGATTTGTATTTTTGGAAAGTCATCTAAAAGACATAACCAACTTCTGCAAATCTTCTGGAGAGGTAAATTGTGATGAAACAATAAAATAATTAACACTTTTAATGGCAGTTTTACATTGTTTTCTTTTTATAAATATAATTCTGAATACAAATTCTGAGTATGATTAGTTTATAATGCTTTATATTTTCTGAGCATATTTAATTTAAACCTGTAGTAGATAATGTTAATGATATAGTGATGATTTTGATATTTCCACAATTACCACTATGTTACTTTAATTTAATTATATTTGTGTTAACAATTTATATTTATAATTATTATTATTATATTTTAATTAAATGAGTCTTTTATAAGTATCCGCACCTAAGTGCTGTCCTAAGAAAAACTAATAATGAATATCTTCATTGAAGCTTAATCCTTTCACGGGTCAATTATATCCTCATATTCATAGCATTGAGATCATGTTTGAGAATGAATATGGGGACATAATTCACCCCCCCCCCCAAAGAACTAAACTTCAATAAAGATTTATTTGTTATTAGCTTTTGTTAGGACAGCGCTTAAATGCACTTATAAGTTACAGTAGTAAAAGAAAAGTTTGTTACATTTTTTAGATGTCTTCTAAATTAAAAATTTTAAATTTTTTTTTGAGATAGATAATAATTGATAAACTATATTGAGAAATTCACAACTGATCAGTTAATATATCAACTATAATGTACTGTAAAATATTTATTTAAACACCTTGTCAAGTTAAACACAACATTTACAATCTCATTCCATCTGTTACCTTAGTACAGTGGTAAGATAATGGATTTAAGAGCTAATGGTTTCTGAATTGATGATAGTTAAATAAAAAAAATAAAAAGCTCAGTTTCATCAACTGAATAAAATGTTTGTGCAAACATGTTACTGATGTCTTAAATGGCACATAATTTCTTGAGACATTAACCAGCTGATAGTTTTGGTTTAATTTATCTTCATTTCTTACTTCTTTATGCATTGATTTGTATGTAATTATGCATAACTATTTACAGATTTTCTTTAATTGCTTATTACAATCTAATCAGTTCAAATTTATTCCCTGTTGATTTTTTTTACAGTTTCAACTAATCGGCAAACTTCTTCAGAATTATAGTATTCAAATATATAAAATTTGGATAGAAAAATAAAGTTACAAAAATAAAATAATTTAAAAAGT